>JAVTVY010002679.1:0-35596 GCA_036873755.1 Hanleya hanleyi
CGAGAACTACAAGATGACACCTTCCAGGACGTATTCGAACCGTGAATAGCCCATCTCGACCCCAAATACCTTCATGTACTGCCTGAAAATGGCCACTTTCGCTACTACTCGTACCGATGACGTCACCGATGACGTCACAGATGACGCGAACATCCCTTAAATCGGAGTGTACACCCCGAGAACTACAAGATGACACCTTTCAGGACGCATTCGAACCGTGATTAGCCCATCTCGACCCCAAATAACTTCCTTCGCTGCCCCAAATTGGCCACTTTACTTACTACAACCAACTGCGCATGCGCAGATTAACGCGACATGCATTCAAAAACACACCATTCTGACTCTACCCCCACACAAGCTTCACTTTGACACCTCACACGACCCATTCGAACCGTGATTAGCTCATCTCTAACCCAAACACACCCCTACATAGCACCCAAAATGCCTGTTTTCTATACTACGGCCAGACTGTGCATGCGCAGACTATTGAACACGGACGAACCATTAGTGTAGCCGGGCGCTCCCTCCCACGAGAGCTTCAAAATAAATATCTCACTGACCCCATTGACCATGAGTGGCCCACCTAGACTCCAACATGTCCACCCCGTATGGGCCTATACACCCATAGCCATGCAGTATAGCCTATGGCCTGTACTCCAGGCCTCGCGGTGACTTTTTTCAAAATTTCACCGATTCGCACGGGGACACTTCCTATCATGTTCTAAATGACGAGACGAGTAAAACGAGACCCCACAACCCTACCGCAAATGTATAGAAGTACGTTTCCCAGGGGAACAAACATTGATCCTATACCCTCAGTATGGGTCTATATGGGGCTCGGTGATTTTTTTCAAAAATTTCACCGATTCGCACGGGGACACTTCCTATCATGTTCTAAATGACGAGACGAGTAAAACGAGACCCCACAACCCTACCGCAAATGCATAGAAGTACGTTTCCCAGTAGGACAAACATCGGTCCTATACCCTCAGTATGGGACTATATGAGGCTATATCGTACTTTTTCAAAAATTTCACTGATTCGCACGGGGACACTTCCTATCATGTTCTAAATGACGAGACGAGTAAAACGAGACCCCACAACCCTACCGCAAATGTATAGAAGTACGTTTCCCAGGGGGACAAACATTGATCCTATACCCTCAGGATGGGACTATATGAGGCTCGGTGACTTTTTTCAAAAATTTCACTGATTCGCACGGGGACACTTCCTATCATGTTCTAAATGACGAGACGAGTAAAACGAGATCCCACAACCCTATCGCAAATGTATAGAAGTAGGTTTCCCAGGATGGTGCTATACCTCCCATACCCCATATAGGCATTTTCCCGTAATTTAGGATAAAGTCCGTATTCCGTATTTTTTCAGGAAAATTTTTACATACACCCACCCTGGAACTAGGGGAAGATAACTCTGTTGATAGACAAGCCCTGTTAAGCCCGGCGACCTATATACCCCTCATACCCCATATAGGCATTTTCCCAGGTTTTTCGATAAAGTCCGTTTTCCGTTTTTTTTTTTCAGGAAAAATTTTACATGCACCCACCCATGACTGGATGCCCCTTCACATAGGCTTCACATGGATACCTCATAGAACTCCATCGGCCCATTAGTGGCTCCCTAGCTCCCAAAACGTCTATTTCCATACCCTTGGGCCACCGCGCATGCGCAGAAGGCCGATATGTCAACCCCACACCCAGTCCATTAGATGCCCATTCATGAATGCTTCACTTTGATACCTCACTCGACCCCATCGGTCCACTAGGGGCTCCTCTAGTTCCAAAACGTCTATTTCCATACCCTTGGGCCACCGCGCATGCGCAGAAGGCCGATATGTCAACCCCTCACCCAGCCCACTAGATGCTCCTTCATGAATGCTTCACTTTGATACCTCACTCGACCCCATCGGTCCACTAGGGGCTCCCCTAGTTCCAAAAAGGCTATTTTCATACCCTTCGGCCACCGCGCATGCGCAGAAGGCCGATATGTCAACCCCACACCCAGTCCATTAGATGCCCTTTCATGAATGCTTCACTTTGATACCTCACTCGACCCCATCGGTCCACTAGGGGCTCCCCTAGTTCCAAAAAGGCTATTTTCATACCCTTCGGCCACCGCGCATGCGCAGAAGGCCGATATGTCAACCCCTCACCCAGCCCATTAGATGCCCTTTCACGAATGCTTCACTTTGATACCTCACTCGACCCCATCGGTCCACTAGGGGCTCCCCTAGTTCCAAAAAGGCTATTTTCATACCCTTCGGCCACTGCGCATGCGCAGAAGGCCGATATGTCAACCCCACACCCAGTCCATTAGATGCCCCTTCATGAATGCTTCACTTTGATACCTCACTCGACCCCATCGGTCCACTAGGGGCTCCCCTAGTTCCAAAAAGGCTATTTTCATACCCTTCGGCCACCGCGCATGCGCAGAAGGCTGTCCCACCACCCACAGCCGCCATCTTGTCCCACCACCCACAGCCGCCATCTTGTCCCACCACCCACAGCCGCCATCTTGTCCCACCACCCACAGCCGCCATCTTGTCCCACCACCCACACACACACACGCATGCGCACACCACCCCAATACCGCCACAATACCGCCACATTTTTTTTCTGCGCATGCGCAGTGAAGCGATTTTCGAGCTACTTGCTCGTTGTATACTACTTATACCCTTGGATATCTGTTACCCAGATTCAGTCATAATATTGTCTGTATTATATTGATGTCGACAAGGAATATACATAATTATTTGATAGTATTATTAATTGTATGTTGTTTATGATTAACATGAACTTTTTATTCGCTGGAATCCAGCCATTTGTTCCATATGGCCAATATTCTCATCAGCCATCACCATTCAATATGAATGTGATACATGTACAAGTCCATGGTAATTGATACATTATGGTGAAGGTGACCTGTAACACCAGTATACAAAATTATTCCGATCTCATTGAATCCGCACATGATGCTGAGACAGATCAGAACGAAGTGTCGATAAAATCAGATGTGTTTTGTAGAGGATTCTGTCAATGAGGATGCTATACTGTACACATACAAAATATGAAGTGTTGATGTGTAGGGCCTATAGCATAAAATCACAAGTAAGTTGGTAAAACTAGGCACACAGGGTCTCATTTCTGCCGCTAACGTGTTGATTTGGGTGGGGGTGTCCTCTCATGGGGAGGTGTGGGTGGGAAGGGGCCTAATGTCTCAAGCAGTATTCCAGGTTTTCCATCAATATACTCTATTCCATACCCCAATATTTCAAGCACGTGAAATCAAAGAAATATTATTTGCGGGGAATGTGACTTCCACATCCCTAGCTGAACATGCTAGTGGGGAACCGTCAATCTCACGTTAATTACCATTGGTGAAGTTCACGTCAACAAATGCAAAATTGAGCTTGGCATCCGGCCCTATGTTATTCAGTGATGTACTATTCCCCTACTGACCCTGTTGCCTCGACGGAGGTCTTTGCGCTCATTCAGCGCTTGTTTATGATAATAACTCCTTGTGAGTGGCGGTAATAAAAACATTTTTGAAAATACAAATCCAAATTTTAAAATCTAACTCTCAAGCCTTCTTTAACATTTTGTTATGATCTTGTTTTCAATCAACAGATCTTAGGTTATTGCAACAAACATGTGGAAGGGGAGCCTGTCATGTTCGCCAATCTGCAGTCTGTGGTCATCGAATAATCACATCCTCCATTCTATATTCGCCAGGCAGACCTTGTTTTATGCCTGAGGTTCACGGGGAAGACATTGCTCACAGTTATACAGCTTGTTGAAAATTGGCCTCTTCGCAATGTGATATAGTGAGTGTTCCACATACACAACAGTGCAGTGTTACCACTCAATTCCCGCCGATGTGGCCGGCAACTTAGCCCGTAGCGATGTACTTTGATGAAGAAATTATGTCGTGGGAATTAAATTAATCACATCGACAAGAAAGCAGGAAGTGACTACTCAAAACAAATGATCATGAAAAAACAATCGTTGTGGAAATTTCTCTGTATAAGATCGACCCGACATTAACCGCGTATGGAATAAGCTGCTGAGCTCTATTCTGTAAGTCAATATTTGTCAGCAATGATTCAGAATTAACGTCTCATCCCTTGCATTGTTGATCTGCCTCATATCTCTCTCACCCACTGTGTCAACTGTGTCCACTTGACTACCTGGAGTATCGATTGACCTGAACTGCGTGGTATGAAATGAATGACCTGGGGCAAGGTTCCATAATGATTTGGGTTTTTGAAATATTACTGATGCTGGTTTATTCATCGCTCGGTGTTTCATTGTATGCCTCGAGGATGGACACTAAATAATTCGACCCTATAGCAGGCATTGATCGTCTTGGTGCCAGGTGGGATACAAAGGAACTGATTTCTTCGGAACGCCTCGAAGTGCCAACGGAACTGAATTGCACGTGAAAATATTTGATTGGTCCGTCAAAGAAAATTGGTAAGAAGTGAATGTATATAGCCTTGAGAATATAGTGTACTGATGAATGTCCGCTTATTCGCTGTCATTCATTGACTTTCATCGACAATGTCAATCAGGCTTTTCTTAGGTCATGTTTATCGTGATTTCTATACTACGGATGTTTTATTAATTTGAATCGGTCGTGATAACAACACCGTGTATCGATTCAGAAGGTAGAAATTATTCGATGAGGAGGATTGGTACGTATTCAACCACCCCATCCTATCTAAATCTACATGGATTACACAAGATAAACAATAAGGAACAATTAAAGTGGATAAACGAGATTGTCGTGTTCTTTTGTATGCTTTTTTGAAGGCCAGTTCAGCATTCCTCTGTCCGACATTGAACGAAATACACAAACATTTTACAAACCATATAGTTTGGGTGGAATATTTTCAGAATTATTCTCTTTCGAAGCATTACAATTCGCATGAAGGTGCTCCTGTTGAGATATGCGAAAACTGAAGCAATTTCACGCCCTCATGTGACGTCTGTTTTTAGTGGGTATAGTTGTCCCCCTCCCTAGACCATCCGGCATGCCTGAATATTTCTACTACCAGTGAGGCTAGAGGGATTAAAATCGCACACTCTATAATTAGGTCAAGCTCTACTAGAAAATGTGAAAGAAATTCCATCGCTTACTTACACACTTGAACGTTAAAAAGATACTTTCTTTTCCTCTCTGTCTTTGATTTCAGACACATCAAACTGTGACCTGTTATTGGTTTGATCTTGACGTAATATCCTTTAGCTCAAATATTTCAGTATTTAACTTGTTTCCCAACTGCCCATGATGTAACTGTCTCTCATTGATCTCAGACACCTCAGACTGTAGCTTTATATTGACTGCAGTACTTGCTGAGAGCTGTGGTCAGAGTGATCCTACACTGAATGGTGACAGACCATAACAAGCGTCAGATCCATGGTCAGAGTGATCCTACACTGAATGGTACAGATGTGACAGACCATAGCGAGCGTCAGATCCGACATTCAATATTCAGCCTTCGTTGATAAAATAATATCAATAATCGTATGACCGCACCCATTCCAAATGTGTATGAAATAATAATAATAAAAACACGAGATGGTTCCCTACAAGAGATTAGCGGTCAACAGTTTTCAATGATGTCAGCAAGACACGAGGCGTTCATAAGAAACGCGGTCAAGACACCAAGAAAGATAGGGCCATGCGCGATCTTTGACCATGGAACTATAAAGTGTGGTTGCTTTGACCTAATCTCAGTATTATATCTAACACTGAACCTAAATAACTTCAGTGCGAGGTAATTCAATTTTGGAAGAAATCCTTCGTCCAAACGGGTAACTCAGAAATTTCGCCGCTTTTCATCGGTAGACAGAAACAATATTCATACAGGCTACCATTCACAGTCCAGGCGCAAGATCAAAGCCGTGCCAAAGGAAGATGAAATCAAATATTACTGCAAAAACCGCCACCCCTAGTCTGAGTTACCCGGGCAGCGGAAAAGAAAATTTTGTATAGCCGCACACCCGACGCCAATCAATGTCAAATAGAAAATTTGGAATTGTCGTGATTGTCCTAATGTGGTATCAGATAATACTGGACAAACAAATCACGCTATTTCTTATTAGGATAGATTATCCACAAGAACCCCAGTTGACCCCAATCTAATTAAAATTATATCCTCTGTTTAGATATGTCACCTGTGGGATCTAACAGATTTGCACTAACGCGAGTGTTGACCAATCCCGAGAATTCTTTATAGTGCTTTGAATGCAACATAATGGTAGGGCTTTTTCGTTGGCTCAGCCGCACCAGGCGCCACGCTGTTGGGGTATCCGGATACCTAACCTTATCCCCCCTCCACGTCTGCAAGTGAAGTAGTTCATTTGCGGCTGTGATGTCATAAGATTATTGAATATTCATGACCTGAGCATTCTTAACACCAAATTCAGTTGAAATAAGTAAGATCCTACAAAGCGACATATACGATTGTGGAGCATTGATAGGTTATTAATTTATTAAGATTGAGTTGACCCCAACTGGCCAATCAAATTGGAGGCTGGTTTCCTCGGCTACAATATTGAGAGCGATATTCTTGGACTTAGAGCAGTTTCGGGGTGAAATAATGGATGCAAACTGACTACGATAAATTATTTATTAAAGTACTTGGACAAACACCAGAAAATCCATCAAATATGAGTATGTGAGCCGTACACTGTGGTGTTGTTGAGCGAGAAAAGCCGTTGATTCCTCAGCTGACCTATGACCTCATCTCTTGCTACTGTAAAACTAATATTCCTGTACGCGTGTATAACTGCATTCTGGGGACAATGGATTTGTCTACCTATCTCTAAATAAACACTGGAAAGATTGCAGTTTCTCAATAACTGTGCAAATCTGCTGCTGTCTAAAATAATATTTGATTAGATCATTAATAAAAAGAAATACCTTATTATAAAACACAAAATACCCACCAGGAAAATATCGTACGCCGTATACATCTTCGACTCTATACGCCAGGTTGTTGCGCTTAGTATCAAATAAATGCCCACCGGATATAAAGCAGATACACCAATTTGTTATCGATATTTCTTGTTATAGTATGTTTTAGATCCCTTAGGCGATAGCCGTTAATCAGTCCTGCGTATAATTAAATCGGAGTCCGCTTTGAAGTAGTACTATCATAATTGCTTAAGTAAAGGCCTATCCTGTTAGTTGTATTCCGCTATCCATATCGCTGTAAGGCTCCACATCTACAAGAGCTCGCTTGCCAGTATCTCAGTTAACGAGTTTGGATGAATATCGATGGTACATGCATTCTAGCTTCAACATCACTTGCCACCTTTCGTCTTATGACGTCGATACGGAGTACAGAACTATGTATGGAAAATGGTTAGTTCGGTATGAACTCGACAGCAACCAATTTGTGAAGACTATGTGATGTTTTTTATGATAATAACTCCTTGTGTGTGGCGGTAATAAAAACATTTTTGAAAATACAAATCCAAATTTTAAAATCTAACTCTCAAGCCTTCTTTAACATTTTGTTATGATATTGTTTTCAATCAACAGATCTTAGGTTATTGCAACAAACATGTGGAAGGGGAGCCTGTCATGTTCGCCAATCTGCAGTCTGTGGTCATCGAATAATCACATCCTCCATTCTATATTCGCCAGACAGACCTTGTTTTATGCCTGAGGTTCACAGGGAAAGATATTGCTCACAGTTATACAGCTTGTTGAAAATTGCCCTCTTCGCAATGTGATATAGTGAGTGTTCCACATACACAACAGTGCAGTGTTACCACTCAATTCCCGCCGATGTGGCCGGCAACTTAGCCCGTAGCGATGTACTTTGATGAAGAAATTATGTCGTGGAAATTAAATTAATCACATCGGCAAGAAAGCAGGAAATGACTACTCAAAACAAATGATCATGAAAAAACAATCGTTGTGGAAATTTCTGTGTATAAGATCGACCCGACATTAACTGCGTATGGAATAAGCTGATGAGCTCTATTCTGTAAGTCAACATGTATCATCAATGATTTACAATTAACGTCTCATCCCTCGCATTGTTGACCTGACTGCCTCGTATCTCTCTCACCCACTGTGTCAACTGTGTCCACTTGACTACCTGGGGTATCGATTGACCTGAACTGCGTGGTGTGAAATGAATGACCTGGGGCAAGGTTCCATACTGATTTGGGTTTTTGAAATATTACTGATGCTGGTTTATTCATCGCCCGGTGTTTCATGGTATATCTCGAGGATGGACACTACATAATTCGACCCTATACCAGGCATCGATCGTCTTGGTGCCAGGTGGGATACAAAGGAACTGATCAATTTCTGATAAGGACCCACACAATTTTTTTCCAACATGGCCGCCAAATTCAAGATGGCCGCCATAATAATGGCCAAATACTGAAATTAACTTAGTTCATTGTTTGATTTGTGTCAGAAGCCTAAAACTTGGCATGATGCTAGCTATTGGTGTCTCCGTCATCTTCCATTTAATGTTTCGGGGTGTGGACTACGATTTGAGGAATGTCCACGTCATCTGTGATGTCACTGGTGACGTCAACAGTAGGAGTAGTAGCCAAAGTGGGCATTTGAGGGGTATGAACGAAGGTGTCTGGGGTGGAGATGGTCCATCCGTGGTCCGAATGGACCGTGTGGGGTGTCAACGTATAGCTCTCTGCATGTAGACGACGAATGGTGTGTTGTTTGTTGGAAGTCGCATTGTGCTACGCATGCGCATTTGAGCAGTAGTAACGAAAGATGTCATTTTAGACGTGGGAAATGACATGTTTGGGCAATCAAGGCACCCATTTTTGATCTAAATGTACCGGTTGGGGTATCCTAGTGAAGCTTTCGTGTGGTAGAGTCAGACTGGCGTGTTTTTGAATGGAAGTCACGCCAATCTGCGCATGGGTAGTTGGGGTGTAGTAAGTAACGTGGTTATTCTGCTGGTGCGCATGGGTATATTTGAGCGATTGAGGGACCATTCTTGGTCTGAATGCGTCGTGTGAGGCGTCAAAGTGAAGCCCTCGGTGTGTAGACCACGACTTGAGGGATGTCCACGTCAACTGTGACGTCATTGGTGAGGTCATCAGTAGGAGTAGTAGCCAAAGTGAGAATTTTGGGCGTGTGAAGGAAGGTATTTGGGCTAGAGATGGACCATCCTTGTTCCAAATTGCCTGTGAGGCGTGCCCAACCCCCATCTTAAAGCATGGACGCACTAACGATGGTGAGTGAGTGCGTGCGCGCGCGCGTGTGTGTGTGTGTGTGTGTGTCAGAGAGAGAGAGAGACAGAGACAGAGAGAGCGCGTGTGTATGTGTGTGTGTGAACATCGTGCTTGGTTAGCCGTCTCTCTTTCGGAAGACATGGATGCTCTGAATAGCCGTTCTTTTCTGTCGCTGTAAGACAGAACTGTCATAGCCACAGCGTCAGGGTCAATAGAACAAAGACCATTGCGAGGTCCACGAGCCGTCGCTGGTTCCGGCGTGAGCGCTCGTGGTCCATAGCCCGAGCATCAAGGATGGCTTTCATAGTCCAGTAGTAGTGGGTAATAGCACACCTCGCCATCGAGTCGACTCTGTCGAGGACCGCTTCTGTGAACTCTTCCAGGATCTGGCATCGCCCCTCGTTGTCGTCGCCATCTGCAAACATGGACCGAACCACTTCTCGGTAACCCATGAGGGAGTTAACCACGGCCACATGCTGTAAAATGCGACTGGCATGGGATGGGTCTCCGTCATGGCTCTACAACAGTTGGAATGGGGGTGTGGAGTCCAGAGGGACGTGTTTTATAGGCGATGTCACACATGTGCGCTTATACGTAGCTCTACGGGTCCGTGATAAGTACTATTCTGATTGGTTAGTCCAATAAGAGAACAACCAGGATTACAGGTCAGTCATTTTATTATTCCCTCCATCACTGGGAGAACCGCTATGGGTGTGTTTACAACTCAATTATGTTATTGTCCGTGTCTTGGCCGCATAGTCGGCTGCTCTTGTCAAATCAGAAGTTAATTGTGCTGGTCTCAGACTGCTCTTGTCCAATCAGAAGCCGACCCTGAGAATAAGTATTAGTATAAGTCATGGATGGAATGGAACACAAACTCTGGATATCTTTCGGATTAATGGGGCTCAACTGACAGTGGAGTCTGAAGACTCGACCGCAATGCTGGCATTCATGGCTGGGTACCTCATGGACCGAACGTTGATGTCACCGTACATTATCCTGACGACTAAATGACTTCCTGCAGATCGAACATGTATACTCGCCAACAGAACCTTGAAAAGTAGACCCATGGATGGAGTCGAAAGCCACGGCTTCCTCAACCCTCAAGCGTGCATGTCCATGGATTACACTTTGGTGAGATCACAACTGTGTAGTCTGAAGCGGCGTGCACAGTCCCGACATTTGATGCCTGGATTTCTCATGGAGAAACCGTTCATGGCACTGTAAACTATCCAGGCGAGTGAATGTATCCCCGCAGGTCTCGCAGGTGTAATGGGCAGTAGCATCGTGGAGGGTAGACCCATGGCGTTGTAAGTCGTGCAAGCGTGTAAAGGACTTGGAGCAAGTGGTACACTAGAACATCGTGGCGTAAGTGGTTGAACGAATGACTGCTGAAAGAGTCAGAACGTTTGCTTTGATAGTGCGCTAGCTGGCGATCTATTTTTAGCACAACCGGTTTCGACGAAAATTCCAGTATGCCGCCACTTTCACAAACCTTCCCTTCCCTTCATAAAAACTCCACTGCTTTGTGCTCGCCACCAATCGCCGCATCGCCGTCCTGCCTGTCCACACTTGAATCATGTATGTGTGTGTGTGTATGTGTGTGCGTGTGTGTGTGTGTGTGTGTGTGTGCGGGCATGTGTCTACACGTATAAACCGTAAGATGAGGACCAAAGCTTGAATTCTTACTATGTTTCCCAGGGCCGACGTTGCTCCAAGATCCAGAAAGTGGTCCTTGGACTGTTTTTTCATATTAAAATGCGTTTCTTTTGGTAGCCATCTTTAATACTACTGTTATTTTACCGTGAAAGATCAAGTTTATTCGTAGCAGGAATTATTTGCTTGGCTTCAGCACATTACATTAAGTGCACAATGCAGACATAATCCTTTACGCATTGTATGCTGATTTACCACTAATCTGACCATTATCATGGCCGCCATTTTGAATTTGGCGGCCACCTTGGAAAATAATTTTACAGATCTTTCTTGAAAACGGACTAGAGCATTAATAACAAGCATTGCTGCAAGTTTCATGATCTCGACTAAAACAATAAACAGTATTATTATCATATTGCTGTATTTGACCATTATATTGGCGGCCATCTTGAATTTGGCGGCCATATTGGAAAAAAAATGAGTGGATCCTTATCAGAAAATGGTCAGGACATCTTTGGCTACTATCATGCCAAGTTGCATGCTTTTACCTCGAAGTGCACAATTCGGCTAGTTTTGTGCACGATATTGCTCCACTAATACAAGTATTTGCTTTTGGTGGTATACACGTTCTCAGAAGTACTTCCACTCTCAGAGACCATTTGCTTCCTAGGAACATAATTGACTCGATACCTTATAACGACACACCGCCGTGGACAGGGTCCCAAACAATAATAGGCCTGAATTAGTATCTGTATATGGCGGATTTTGTCCGTCTGTCTCTTAGCTTCAGTAGTCTAAGGGATCAGGAGGTTCATAGCTCAAGGGTAACCCTTTATTGGTCCATATATCTGGGGTTTCATAGCTCAAGGGTAGTCATTTATTGGTCCCTATATCTGAAGTTTCATAGCTCAAGGGTAATCTTTTATTGGTCCCTATATCTGGAGGTTCATAGCTCAAGGGTAACCCCTTTTTTATCCATATATCTGGAGTTTCATAGCTCAAAGGTAACCATTTATTGGTCCTTATATCTGGAGTTTCATAGCTCAAGGGTAACCATTTATTGATCCCTATATCTGGAGGTTCATAGCTCAAGGGTAACCCTTTATTGGTCCATATATCTGGAGGTTCATAGCTCAAGGATAACCCTTTATTGGTCCCTATATCTTGAGTTTCATAGCTCAAGGGTAACCCTTTATTGGTCCATATATCTGGAGGTTCATAGATCAAGAATGAACGTTACTTGGTCCTTTTATCCGGAGATTCATAGATCAAGGATGAACGTTACTGGGTCCTTATATCTAGAGGTTCATAGATGAAGAATGAACGTTTATCTTGGTCCCTATATCAATGTGATACCTTGTATAGGATGGCATATAGGAATCACTTTGTCCGTCCGTGATACGAACATTCAACCTTCTGATCACATCGATGTCACCAGTGATAGCTGAGGTGGCCGATTGGTATAGAGCGCTTGTATTTACTGCTGGCGAGGTGGTGCCAACTTCTTATGAATCGAGTTCGAGTCCCGCGTGAGACTGGCCAATCAAACACAAGTATTTGTGTTTTATCAAGAAAGTATCATCCTGGTGTCGAATACATTCTATATTGTTTAAGATGGTTAGAATGATCAGACGAGCTAATTTTATAAGCACATGTTGTCATCAAGTAGCATTGATGTCATAAAAGCTTACTTTTCAGACGGGGTATCAACATTGCTCATTTGCTGGCGCCATTGTTCCCCAGGTAGCAAGGTGATCTTGGTTTCATAGCAATATTAAATTAAGACGTACATATCAAGTCTTTGCACTCGAGATTCTGTATGGTGTGATATTGCTGTTCGGGAGCTGCTTTTGAGAACTCATTCACGGCAATGTAGCGATTTTAATAAAAAGAAAGCGATGAAAAGGGATAACATAATTTCTGATGCTGTCATACAAAAATGTGTGCATGAAAGGATTTCAATTTCAGAGTGAATTATTACGTCAATAATTGGAACGTTTTTTCCAAGGTGGTTTTGAGATTAATTCAGCTGAATCGGGAATCGATGTAAAATATCCCACGTTCTAGGAAATTTCCCTGCGTTAGTAGAATTCAGAATAATGAGATATAGCATAAGGCCATGAACATTGATTTCCTTTTCCTCAATTTCAACTATTTTAGTTCGGATACCTTATAACCGAGCTGTCCAATTTGGATTGAGGAGAGATATTCTTAAATGGCTGTAAACAATATTTTCCAGTTAAGGCAATTACAACGAGATTATAGTTCAGGTCCCACGAGTTAATTATTCTAGCTCGTTTTGCAACGTTAACATATCTAGCCATTCTACAGTCAATGTGATAATGAGAAGTTCCCAACCATAGGTGTGTACTGTAGTCTCTTATTATGACTGTTATGGAAGTTTTCTTCTACTTATTATATATCATTTCACATCGCAACTATTCAATGAGGTGTTCAAAACTTACTTTCCTGTGATCAGTTATCGTGACTGAGATACATCATTCTTTAGATGATGACTTCACAACGAATATTATGGATTAAGAATACTGACCAGCGATACGGATTTGATATTTTTGGAACATCATGATGTCTTGCCGGCATCATTGCAAACTGTTGACCGCTTCTCTCTTGCAGGAAACTAGCCTATGTTTATGTATACTATGATTGTCTTTTTGAATTTGGTGCTAATACTGTTATATGGAATGTGGAATAGGTCTTTGGATTATGGATGCGGATATTCTTTAATGGACGACGGCTGAATTATGAATGACGGACCAGACGATTGTAATCCCTTTTAACCATCGACTATCTGGAGGTTCAACTCATTATAACATCAGACATCAGATTGCTGACATTTTGACATCCTAGACATCTCTCTAAGTGAAGGTTTATAGTGACGTGCTAGCCGTTCTCTCTAAGTGAAGGTTTATAGTGACGTGTGCCGTTCTCTCCAAGTGAAGGTTTATGGTGACGTGCTAGCCGTTCTCTCCAAGTGAAGGTTTATGGTGACGTGCTAGCCGTTCTCGCCAAGTGAAGGTTTATAGTGACGTGCTAGCCGTTCTCTCCAAGTGAAGGTTTATAGTGACGTGCTAGCCGTTCTCTCCAAGTGAAGGTTTATAGTGACGCGCTAGCCGTTCTCTCTAAGTGAAGGTTTATGGAGACGTGCTAGCCGTTCTCTCCAAGTGAAGGTTTATGGTGACGTGCTAGCCGTTCTCGCCAAGTGAAGGTTTATGGTGACGTGTTAGCCGTTCTCTCCAAGCGAAGGTTTATGGTGGCGTGCTAGCCGTTCTCTCCAAGTGAAGGTTTATAGCGACGTGCTAGGCGTTCTCTCCAAGTGAAGATTTATGAAGACCTGCTAGGCGTTCTCTCCAAGTTAAGATTTATAGTGACGTGTTAGCCGTTCTCTCCAAGTGCAGGTTTATAGTGACGTGCTAGCCGTTCTCTCCAAGTGAAGGTTTATAGTGACGTGCTAGCCGTTCTCGCGAAGTGAAGGCTTATGGTGACGTGCTAGCCGTTCTCTTCAAGTGAAGGTTGATGGTGACGTGCTAGTCGTTCTCTCCAAGTGAAGGTTTACAGTGACGTCCTAGCCGTTCTCTCCAAGTGAAGGTTTATAGTGACGTGCTAGACGTTCTCTCCAAGTGAAGGTTGATAGTGACGTGCTAGGCGTTCTCTCCAAGTGAAGGTTTATGGTGTCGTGCTAGGCGTTCTCTCCAAGTGAAGGTTTATGGTGACGTGCTAGCCGTTCTCTCCAAGTGAGTGTCTATATTGACGTGCAAGGCGTTCTCTCCAAGCGAAGGTTGATGGTGACGTGCTAGCCGTTCTCTCCAAGTGAAGGTTTATAGTGACGTGCTAGCCGTTCTCTCCAAGTGAAGGTTTATGGTGAAGTTCTAGCCGTTCTCTGCAAGTGAAGGTTTATAGTGACGTGCTAGGCGTTCTCTCCAAGTGAAGGTTTATAGTGACGTGAGTAGTAGTATAAGAGCATTTCGAGGTAACTTGACCTCAGAAATTTGCATAATTGAGGAGGAAATGAGGAGGTGACAGCCAATGAGAAGCGAGTAAAATTTGACCTCAGAAATTTGCACATGACGTCACAGCGACAGCCAATCAGAAGCGAGTATTCTGTCACATGGGGTCATTGTGGTGGGGTGGTGGATGGTGGGTTTAAGATGACGGCTGTGGTGGGGTGGTGGATGGTGGGTTTAAGATGGCGGCTGTGGTGGGGTGGTGGATGGTGGGTTTAAGATGGCGGCTGTGGTGGGGTGGTGGATGGTGGGTTTAAGATGGCGGCTGTGGTGGGGTGGTGGATGGTGGGTTTAAGATGGCGGCCTGTAATAAACATAATCTATAGGTGTTGTACCATGTTAATAATATTACCCTCAAAAAAACCTCTAAGCCATATAATAGTAATAAACATAATCTATAGGTGTTGTACCATGTTAATAGGATCAGTCTAGCATCTGTACCACCCTAGGGTCGAGCGTTTATTGTCCCGTGTATCTCCGCAGAAAATCAACAAACAAAATGGCGGCTCCAGGATGGTGTGGGCACGGCACGGCATCGACCGTAGCGCCATCTGCACACATTGACGCAAGGGAGACAACTCGTGTGGCCCAAGGATATGGAAATAGCCGTGTTGGAGCTAGGGGAGTTACTACTGGTCCAGTGGGGTCGAGTGAGGTATCAATGTGAAGCCTAGGTCAGGGGGCATCTGATGGGCTGGGTGTGGGGTTGAACTAGCGTCATTCTGCGCATGCGCGGTGGTCCAAGGGTATGGAAATAGACGTTTCGGGAGCTAGGGGAGTTACTACAGGTCCAGTGGGGTCGAGTGAGGTATCAATGTGAAGCCTAGGTCAGGGGGCATCTGATGGGCTGGGTGTGGGGTTGAACTAGCGTCATTCTGCGCATGCGCGGTGGTCCAAGGGTATGAAAATAGCCGTGTTGGAGCTAGGAGAGTTACTACTGGTCCAGTGGGGTCGAGTGAGGTATCAAAGTGAAGCCTAGGTGAGGGGGCATCTGACTGGACTAGTGTGTTTGAAATAGCGTCATTCTGCGCATGCGCGGTGGCCCAAGGGTATGGAAATAGCCGTGTTGGGAGCTAGCGAAGCCAATAATGGTCTAGTGGGGTCGAGTGAGGTATCAAAGTGAAGCCTAGGTGACGGGGCATCTGACTGGACTAATGGGTTTGACCTAGCGGCATTCTGCGCATGCGCGGTGGCCCAAGGGTATGGAAATAGCCGTGTTGGAGCTAGCGAAGCCAATAATGGTCCAATGGGGTCGTATGAGGTATCAAAGTGAAGCCTAGGTGAAGGGGCATCTGACTGGACTAGTGGGGTTGAACTATGGGTATTCAGCGCATGCGCGGTGGCCCAAGGGTATGGAAATAGCCGTGTTGAGAGCTAGGGGAGCTACTACTGGTCCGATGGGGTCGAGTGAGGTATCCAAGTGAAGCCTAGGTGAAGGGGCATCTGACTGGACTAGCGGGTTTGAACTAGCGGCATTCTGCGCATGCGCAGTCTGGCCGTAGTATAGAAATAGACGTGTTGGGGTGGTGGTGGTGCCCTAGTGGGTCGATGGGATCGAGTGAGGTATCCATGTGAAGCCTAGGTGAGGGAGTTACACTAGGGTGTCGTATCCATTCTGTTGCGCAGGTCACGTGGTGGGGTTGTGACGTCACTTCCGGGTTTTTCACTAAAAAACTACCTCCAAACATAGAAGAGTTCCTAATGTTTCCCCTTAGACGTCCGTATGTTCAACCGCCGGGTTTTGTTTTTCCCGGCCCCGGCCCCGCCCCGGCGCCCCCCAGCGCGAGCGGCGCGCGCGGGTTCTCCGGAAGTGCGCGTCATCCCCGGAAGTGCGCGTCATCCCCGGCATTGCGCGCGTCATACCCGGCAGTGCCCGCGCGGACGCGGGTCAAAAGGTCAAAGGTCACCTCCAGGTCAGACGGTCCAATATGAATAACGACAAGTTCAGCAATGTTCATACAGTTTATTATCCCCAATGTTACATCATACCCAGGCTGGGGGAGCCGCCCTGGGTATGCTTAGTATGTTCACAGCAAAACAAAATTGAAATATCAAACACCATGTTTTAACGCACCGTCACATTTAATGTTTACTGAGCTCAAGTCAGTGATCAGCATGTAGACATGTACGGCATGTTATGGTATTCATCAGTGCACGAGTGACGCATTCAACCCATGGCGGTGGTGAATCACCTTGGTAAGGAAAAACGTAACATTGGTCACCCTCTTCACTGTCCACTTGGTGTTGGGTCGTTGTTGTTGGGCCCATCCCAAGACATCCAATTGTTCCAGTTGGTCCAGCATCATCTCTAGTGACCTCCGGTCAATGATGGTAAACGGTTGGTCGTACACTGGGTGGAGGGCACTGGAATAGAAATAGCGCAATTCACCCGTCACCTTATGGCATAAGATGTACCCAAATGCTACATTTAATGTGAACGCCGTAGGTTGGTCATTGAAGATGGTTTCCACGTAGCTGCGTAGACGGGTGAGCTTGGTCAGTGGGAAATTGTAGATATCTTGAATAGGGCGATGACGGTGGAAACAGTGCCGTGTCATGGTCCAATGGCGCCGAGAGATGTCACTCTCTGGATGATATTCGGGTAAGAGATCGCTAGGAACATTTATGGGCTCGTCCAGAAAATGTTCGATGTATGACGTATCACTCGAAACCGTAACGGTGGGGTCCGGCTGGAAATCCAGGCTCTTCCCAACTGTGGGTATAGGCGGGCTCTCCGTTATCGCATCACCAGTGGCGTTCGTCTCCCCCGGCTTATCTTCTCTGGGTCTCACCTTCCGCGGCTCCTCTTCAGTAGGAAGTTGTCGCCAAAACCGTGGAGACGGGACATGAATCAACCGTTGGTGTCGCAGCAACTGACTGCTTCGTTTGAAGAGTTGACCACAGTCCTTACATTGTTCCGTCGCGCCCTCGTGGAATGAACGTTCGTGGCGCAGTAACTGATCCTCCCGATTAAATGACCGTGCGCAGGTTATACAAGTATACCGTGCATCGTTGTGGGTGGAGGCCTCGTGGCGTCGTAAATTATCTAGACGAGTAAACTGCTTCTGGCAAGTTGTGCATGTGAACATCTTGATGGTTGACAGAGAGTCTGTTGAAACGGCAAGGCCGCTCCCCTTTTATAGCACGCTAGCTGGTGATCTATTTTTAGCACACTCTACCCCAAGTCGAGGATCGAGACTGGTGTACTGGTGTACTGGTGTACGACTGAGCCGCATTGTGCAGACGCGAAGTACCCGGATGATAGACACGGACGTCACCGATCCGAAAAGACACGGACTTTACCGAAAATACACGCACTTTAACGAAAAGACACGGACGTACCGAAAAGACACGAAGGTGAACGCCATTGTGGGAAACCCCCACAGACAGGTCAGTACATGCATTCCTATGATGTTCACGCATAATAAAAATGTAATCTGTGTTGTTGTTGTTGCTCCCTTTTTTGGACTAACCCATCAGAATAGTACGTATCACGGACTACACCCGTAGAGCTACATCTGGTCTATAAAACACGTCCCTCTGGATCCCACACCTTCATTTCTACAGAGCCATGGCGGAGATCCAGCCCCATGCGACTCGCATTTTACAGCATGCCACCGCGGTGAATTCATTCACGGGTTACCGAGCAGTGGTCCGGTCCATGTTTGCAGATGGCGACGACAACGAGGGACGACGCCAGATCCTGAACGAGTTCACAGAAGCGGTCCTCCACAGAGTGCACTCGATGGAGAGGCGTGCCATCACTCACCACTACTGGACTATGACAGCCATCCTTGATGCTCGCGCTATGGACCAGGAGCGCTCACGCCGGAACCAGCGCCGGCTGGTTGGCCTCATACTAGTCTGTGCCCTATTGACCCTGGCGCTGTGGTATTGACAGTGGGGACTATAACTACGAGGGTCAGACAGAGTGTGTGTCATTCACCGTTCGACATTTGGACCAAGCATGTCACCCGTCCTACGAGCCATCCTGCCCCTTACACCCCAGGTGGGGTTACACGTCTATGAAGATAAAGTCACCCTGGTGGAAGACCGTGGAGCTATTTGCTGGTCGCCCGCTGAGACCGTATCGAATACGGTGACGCTACAGCGTGACGGCTGGACCAAATTTAAACGCGTGTTGAGCGACGAGCTCGACGGACACCTCATCCACATAGACAATGCCATCTACGTATACCGTGGACCTTTCTTCGCACGTCTGGGCCGCTACCAAGATGCTACGCGAGGCTTCACCCTAGACCCCCATCTGTGGACAGCCTTGGAGAAAGTAGTGCCTATCGTGGACCAGCTGTTTACACCGGACGAGCGATCATCAGACGAGTTGGAGTGGGCTCGTGCCCTGAGAGAAGCGGCGGCAGAACCCCATGAACAACTACATGAACCCGACGACGACGACGATGCCATTGATTACCCGGCTACACTCAACCAGCCCAGTAACATGACCACCTGATCCTTTTGATCTCACGGGGTTGTCCCTATAAATACGAGAAACAGTCAACTCTGGTACCATTCACGTACTGACCATGGCGGAGCATACGATACTGGCGTATCTCAGCTTGACCCCCGAGGTTTTCCTGCACGTGTATGCGGATAAGGTCGATATCATGGAGGAGGTGGTGGGAGACACGGACCCTACACAACCGTGCCCGGCTCACATTCGTCTGTCCCGAGAGGGCTGGACCAAATTCAAACGGGTGTTGTCTGGTGAACTGGACGGCGATCTCATCCACTTGTGTCACGATGTGTACATCCGACGCGGCCCTTTCTTTGCTCAATTGGCTCGGCTAGATGGGGGTACAGTGCATTTTACCCTTCACCCTGATCTATGGTCTGCATTGGAAGATGCCGTGGTAGATGTGGATGAAGTGCTTATCAAGCGGTCATCAGACGAGTTGGACTGGTCATTTGCCATGGACACTGTGAAAGCCCATGAAGAAAATCAGAAAGAAACTCCGGCCCAAGATATACCCGTTATAAATAAACGATAGAGCCAGGGTGCATCATCATTGTGTCACCATGAAGCGCTGGGAGAAGGTGCTGGATAACTTATACTACAGTCCCGACAGTCCGGCGGCCTATAGTGCATTGTCGGCTCTCT
Organism: Hanleya hanleyi; assembly: GCA_036873755.1. Lineage (NCBI taxonomy): Eukaryota > Metazoa > Mollusca > Polyplacophora > Lepidopleurida > Hanleyidae > Hanleya > Hanleya hanleyi. The sequence continues at coordinate 20,049 of JAVTVY010002679.1, forward strand.
ATCGAGCGGCCAAACCCCAGGGGATACAACGTGCCCAAGTCCGAGATTGGTTAAGAAGACAAGACACCTATACCTTACATCGATCTGTCTGTCGCCATTTTCTACGGAACCGGGTCATCGTGGGAGGAATAGATGCCCAGTGGCAAGCGGATTTGGTCGATATGAGCGCCTTTGCCAAACACAACGATGAAAATCGGTATATCTTGACGTGCATCGATATCCTATCGAAGTATGCGTGGGTGGTACCCATCCGGACGAAAACGGGGGCAAATCTCATAGCGGCGTTCAAAGACATCTTCAAGACCGGGCGCAAACCGTTGTATTTGCAAACCGACGAAGGCACAGAATTCCTCAACAGACCGTTCCAAGCCTTTCTCAAGAAACAGAAGGTGTTTTTCTTCCATACGTACAACGAGACCAAGGCTTTCGTGGTGGAAAGGTTCAACAGGACATTCAAAGGCCGTATGTATAAATATTTCACCTATAAGAATACAAGGCGGTACATCGATGTTCTCCCGAAACTTGCGAGTGGTTACAATCGAGCCTATCATCGGAGTATAGAGAGAGCCCCATTACCGTGACCCAACGCAATGAAGCCCAAGTCCGGCGTGTCTTGTACCCCAGGCCATCGCAGCGAACGACGAAGGCGGTGTACAAGGTCGGGGACCCGGTACGGATCAGTAAAGTCAAGGGCAAGTTCGAGAAAAGTTACTTGCCCAACTGGAGCGATGAGCACTTCCTGATTAAACGGCGCCTACCCCGACAGCGGCGAGTCTATGAACTGGAAGATCTTCAAGGGGAACCGTTGCTGGGGACGTTTTACGAGACGGAATTACAGCCTGTAATAAAAACACATCAAGACTACTACACGGTGGAGCAGATTTTGAAAACGGAACGTCGACGTGGCAAACTGTTTCATTTCGTCAAGTGGCAAGGTTGGCCCAGTTCCTTCAATTCCTGGGTCGCTGCCAACCAGGTGAAACGACTATAAAGCGAGACACCACTGCCGTCCTCCTTCATTCCACGTCCGACCACAGTGCTATGGACAAACAGCAGCTGCCTCTGAAGACAGCGTCTCCCAAAACGCGCAAAGCACAAGTGGGCTTTGCGGTGCTATTGCTAACCCTGCTGAGTGTGTTGTACGGAGGTGTGTTTTACGACGTAGCCTATGTCAGCACGTTACTTAACCAACTGAGAACACCAGCCACCAGTGAAACCGGTCTACAGAGAGCACCAGTGGTATCGAGCCCAGTCATCACCACCACACCTCCTGTACAAGCCACAACGAGTGTAAGCTCTACACCTACACCAAGTACGCCCACTACGTCTGAACACCCACCGGATTTCATCCTTCACAGTGAACCGACGACCCACGTTGTACCCACCCCCATCATCATCATCCCTGACAGTGAACAGACAACGACGACCGACGTTGTACCCACCACCACTCCAGTTCATTCGTACGAAATTTACAAGAGCGGATTACCACGACAACGGATACACCTCGAACCATGGACCCTGGGTGGCAGCATCCCTTCACTTGCGTCATCGCAGGACCGACGGGTTCCGGCAAAACGCACTTCGTCAGGAAGCTCCTTCAACACGCCGACAGCATGATCACCCCACCCATTGCTCGAGTTGTGTGGTGTTACGGAGAATGGCAGGAAGCGTATGCAGCAATGCCCCATATCACGTTCGTGGAAGGCCTACCCAACCTGGCCGATTTGGAACCCGACACCTTGGGGGTTCTGGATGATCTCATGGCGGAGACGGATGCGCGGGTCACCCAACTCTTTACCAAAGGCAGCCATCATCGACGGCTCAGCATCATCTACATTGTGCAGAATCTGTTCAGTAAAAACAAGGAACATCGGAATATCAGCTTAAATGCCCACTACCTGGTGGTCTTCAAAAACCCGAGAGATACCACTCAACTGCTGCACCTGGCCAGACAGATGTATCCCGGCCGCACACCGTTTGCGTTGGAAGCCTTCAAAGATGCCACAACCCCTCAGCACGGGTATATGCTCTTCGACCTCAAGCAAGCCACCCCCGACCACCTTCGACTACGGACCGGCATCTTTCCCGGAGAGGCCCACCACGTGTACATGCAAAAATAATTTAAACACACCCACAGTGGCTCCCCCAGCTGGGGTCTGTGTGTTTGATGATGGGGAATAATAAAAAGAATGAATACCACAGCAGGCATTAGTTGTACAGGATGTCTGCGCGAGTACGGAAGCACGCTCCCACGCTCCGTGTATTGAAGACGGCCCCACCCGAGTTAGTCCGAACCATTGTACGCGGTGCGGATCCTGACCTTGTACGCTGTCTGTGCGAGATCGGGTACAACCTGTTAAAAGGCAACGTACCACTGACTCCGGCTCAGAAGACCAAGTTGGCCAAGCATAAGACAGGTCTCCGAATCTTAGTCCAGAAGCGGGTCCCTCACACACAAAAGAAGAAGGTGTTACAGAAAGGCGGCTTTCTCGGGGCCATCTTAGCACCGTTGGCCGCTTCCGTGTTGGGTCCAGTATTGGGTGGACTCTTCGGCCGACAATGAACCACACGAAAAAAATGGTCCTCGTCGAACCACGGTTCCTGCAAAACCTCCAATCTCCCTACCCTGTCCCACCTACGGTGAAGACCATAAACACCCTCGATGGAGAGATGCAACAGATCTTACAGAGACCGGGGTTAAGCGACAGTGAGAAAGTACAACGGTACAATGAGACGCTTCAACGGTACATGACGTTCATGGACCAATACAAAACTCGCTCTACCCCAGCAACAGCACCACCACCACCACCACCACCACCACCACCACGTGACAGACCGCCGACCTCAGCACCGTTCCAACAGCCGGGTGGGGTAGCCCCCACAGCCCCACAGTGGGTGGAAGACGAAGTGCTGAAGAGTGTACCTGCCTCGTTCAAGAAACAAGCTGGCCTGGTATTACAACGGATGAAACAGAATCCTAACATGACTTGGAATGATAAAGGCGAACTCCTGGTACAGAATCAGGTGGTCCCCGGGACCCACATGACGGATTTAGTGAATGATCTGATGCGTCAACGCAGATCGCACACGGATCCTCGAGGATGGGAGGTCTTCGCTCAAGGCTTGAAAGACATGCATGTACCACAGGAATTGGTGGGGAACCCCCACCGCTGGGCCTTTATGCAGCGTGACTCACCGACTCGTGCACCACGACTCTCACCACAACCTTCTTGGGAAGCCGACTGGGAACCGGAGTCACCCCCCAAAACTCCACCACCACCACAACGGGCACCTTCTTTTCAAACCTTTAAAAAACCACCCTCGATCAGGACACCCCACATCTCCAGAGCCGTGACACGTAGCAAGTCAACGCGACGAACACGACGCCGGACGCAACCGCCCAAGGCCTGGAACACCTATTAAAACCAACAGCAGCAGCAGGACAGCTCAGTCGCCATGTTTTACCTCACCCTACCCAGTAACAGTTCGCTGGATGTGTTTCCTGACAACGCCGTGGCCAAGTACGTCACCCAGTTACCGCAACCGTTGCATTTACCTGGCCGGTGGGAATGTGGCCTGGTGGATATCCAATACCCTTACTCGTGGTACAACGTGCGAGCCAATGAAGTGTGGTACGAGGTGACCTACGAAGCCAAAAACACCCGACTCACCCTGCCCGAAGGCCAATACGATACCCCCAAGGAGTTCATGGGTGGGCTGTCAAGACTGATGCATTATAAGTCTCTACGGGACGTCACGAATACTTCAAAACCCATCAAATCTTTCCCCTTCAAGAATCACGTGGACTTCGATTACAACGCACACAACGACAAGGCAGAGCTTATCGTGACCGGCAAGGCGAGTGTCGTACTGAGTCCTATCCTACAGCAAATGCTGGGTTTCGATCTAAAGACGTTCGCTGGTCCAACTGAACACCATGGCGAGATGCCGATGGATATGAAGTCGGGTATGTACGGACTCTACGTCTACTCGGACGTGGTGGACAACCACATCGTGGGCGATATCAACACACCTCTGTTACGGGTGGTCCCCATTAAAAAGACGTATGGAGGTCAAGTCACCCACAGTTTCACCCACATGCTCTACTTGCCCGTACGACAAACTGACATCAACATGATCACGGTGGATATAAGAGATGACACGGGACGACCGGTGGCATTCGAACGAGGAAAAGTGGTGCTGACACTTCATTTTCGACAAGCACGTGCTCCCCACTTTGCATAATGAAAGTACCTTACGAGTGCGATGCACGCAGCTATGCCGACTATTATGCCCAACAGGCCGGGGGTGGGTTTCCGGTCTTTAGCGGTGCACGCATGCAACGAGGACATGGACTGGGGAACATACTCGGCAGCATCGTCAAAACGTTCCTGCCCTTGGTGACGCGTGGGGTGAAAGCAATGGGCAAACAAGCGGTACGCAGTGGACTGCAAGTGGCCGTTGATGTCTTGGGGGTACGGCACCCAAAGAATCCTTGAAACGGCGGGCCAAAGAAGCGGGAGGCGTCTTGGTGGCCAAAGCACAACGCACCGTAGGGAATAAAAGAGCTGCCCCACTGAGACCACGCACCAGTCGACGACCGACCCAGCGACGACGCACATCGAAGAAGACAAAGGATATCTTTTCTTAAAACATGTCCTTAATCCACGCCGAGTCCTGCCCTCCACCAACAGTGAATTTGATTTGTGGACCGTGCCGCCCACACAGACCAGTGTCGAACAAGGATTATGGGTGGAGCATCTCCCGCTCTCCAGCATCAACGAAACCGGGCCCATCGAGTTCGCCATCAGTAATGCGGATACGGCCTATGTGGATTTAGCCCATACCTACTTGTATGTGAAAGCCAAGGTGGTCAATGGAGCTGGCACCAGAATCGCCGACCAAGCAACGGTGGGCCCGACGAATCTCTGGCTGCACTCGATGTTTCAGCAGGTGGATATTTTTCTCAGCGACAAACTCATCAGTGACTCCACCAACACGTACCCCTATCGAGCCTACATCGAGACACTGTTGTCGTATGGCCGCGAGGCTAAAAAATCTCAGCTGACAACCGCTTTATTCTACAAGGACACGCCCGAGCACAAACGGAAGGCTTTCACTGCGAACAGTGCCTCGGTGGATATGATGGGTCGACTGCACGCAGACATGTTCATGCAAGACCGGTACCTCTTGAACAAAATCCCCATCAAAATCCGACTGATACGGGCGCCTGCGACCTTCGCCTTGATGGCCACTAACGTAGAGGGGCATGCAGCGGACTATAAGATTGTCATCCAAGACGCAGTCCTGTATGTCCGAAAAGTGAAACCGAATCCAGCCGTTCAATTGGGACACATGAAAGCCTTGGAAACAAAACCAGCCCAGTACCCTATCCGACGTGTGCAAACCAAAGTGTTCTCTGTGCCTGCTGGAAATATGGGCGCCAACAAAGAAAACCTGTTCCTGGGGGAACTACCCAAGCGATTGATCCTGGCCTGTGTGGAAAATACCAGTTTCAGCGGAGCCTACCCAGAGAATCTGTTTGACTTTCAACATTTCGGCATCAATTTTGTGGCCCTGCATGTGGATGGACAACAGGTGCCAGCCACGGCCTTAACACCGAACTTTGGGCGGAGGAATTTCATTCGAGCCTATCAGAGACTGTTTACAGCCACCGGTCAAATCAACCAGGACGAAGGGAATATGGTCAGTCGGGAGGACTACGCGAACGGATACACGTTGTTCTGTTTCGATCTAACCCCACCTTAGAGAACGACCATCAGCTGGCCCTGGCCAAGCAAGGCAACTTACGGTTGGAAATCCACTTTGCACGAGCCCTGGCGACCACCGTCAATGTGATCTGCTACGCCGAGTTTGACAACATCTTTCAAGTGGACAAGGCGCGCAACGTCCTGTGTGACTTCTCCACCTAACATGGATACAGACCAGATAACCACCGTGCTGGAGAATGACCCAGAGACACGTATGGCCTTTCAAGGGGTGTTCGCCCGAGATGTGTTTCCATTAGACCGTATGTATCCTGCTGCTTACGTTCTCAACACGGACCCGATGGATCGGCCCGGTGAACACTGGGTGGCCGTGTACTTGACAGAACAGCAGGGCGAATACTTTGACCCGTACGGCCTGCCACCCCTCCATCCCGATTTAACAGACTTCATGGATCAAGGCACAGAGACGTGGTGTTGGAACAGTCAAACGTTGCAAAGCCTGACCAGTGGCGTGTGCGGACAATATTGCTTGTTTTACCTGTACCATCGATGCCGGGGAAGACCCTTATCTACCATCGTACAGATGTTTGACGAGTACCCCCAGGCCGAGGACCGCGATGTACTCGTCTATGACTGGGCCGCCCATCATTTCAATGTACAAGCCCCGTTCTGGGCTTAAGTTAATGACAAGCCCCTTGTTCTGGGCTTAAGTTTACAAGCCCCTTGTTCTGGGCTTCAATGTGCAAGCCCCTTGTTCTGGGCTTCAATGTGCAAGCCCCTTGTTCTGGGCTTCAATTAATTACAAGCCCCTTGTTCTGGGCTTCAGTTTTCACGTGGTTGTTCTCACGTTGTTGTTGTTGTTCACTGAATAAAAAAATGAGATCTCACCAAAAAACCCTGTCTTGTGTGTTTTATTCATAATGCATCAATGCCCAATATGGAGATTCAGTCCAACTGAAATCAGTGGTGTAGGATGGGGCCAAAATGTAACCCATCAATGTTAGAATGCAAGAGCACTATAGTAAAAATAGAGAGCCAATGAAATCAGCCTACAGACCAAGTACGTGTTTTTGGTCTAGGTTTGGAGCGGGCATTTCATTGAGGTACGTGTATACGGTGAGTGAAGAGACTCGTCCAACACGTATAGATTATGTTGATGACTATAAGTTCTAGGTAACCCATCAAGGTTAGAATGCAAGAGCACTATAGTAAAAATAGAGAGCCAATGAAATCAGCCTACAGACCAAGTACGTGTTTTTGGTCTAGGTTTGGAGCGGGCATTTCATTGAGGTGCGTGTATACGGTGAGTGAAAAGACTCGTCCAACACGTATAGATTATTACTATAAGTTCTATGAGCATAATGCATGAAACTGGTTTTGAACACCGTATTAGCCAATCAGTGGCCTGGAATGGAGCCAAAGGTAACCCATCCATGTCCAGAAAACATTACCTGGGTGTACAAGAACCCAGATGTAGGCGCGGACGTCAGCGAAAGCACACCGTGAGTACCCCAATTCGATTGGCTGATTGTTCGACCGCTGATTGGTTCTTTTTCTCGACCGCTGATTGGCTTTTTTTCTCGACCGCTGATTGGTCCAAATGGAACTGCCCATCTTTCCCAGGTTCATCTAGAATCCCCTTTTTGTGCTCAAGCTCTGACTATAGCGATGCCGCAACATTGTCTCATTGGACATTGGACCGTTTGACCTGGAGGTGACCCTTTGACCTTTTGACCCGCGCGCGCGCGCGCACTTCCGGGGATGACGCGCACTTCCGGAGAACCCGCGCGCGCCGGGGCCGGGAAAAACAAAACCCGGCGGTTGAACATACGGACGTCTAAGGGGAAACATTAGGAACTCTTCTATGTTTGGAGGTAGTTTTTTACTGAAAACCCCGGAAGTGACGTCACAACCCCACCACGTGACCTGCGCAACAGAATGGATACGACGCCCTAGTGTAACTCCCTCACCTAGGCTTCACATGGATACCTCACTCGATCCCATCGACCCACTAGGGCACCACCACCACCCCAACACGTCTATTTCTATACTACGGCCAGACTGCGCATGCGCAGAATGCCGCTAGTTCAAACCCGCTAGTCCAGTCAGATGCCCCTTCACCTAGGCTTCACTTGGATACCTCACTCGACCCCATCGGACCAGTAGTAGCTCCCCTAGCTCTCAACACGGCTATTTCCATACCCTTGGGCCACCGCGCATCCGCAGAATACCGATAGTTCAACCCCACTAGTCCAGTCAGATGCCCCTTCACCTAGGCTTCACTTTGATACCTCATACGACCCCATTGGACCATTATTGGCTTCGCTAGCTCCAACACGGCTATTTCCATACCCTTGGGCCACCGCGCATGCGCAGAATGCCGCTACTTCAAACCCACTAGTCCAGTCAGATGCCCCTTCACCTAGGCTTCACTTTGATACCTCACTCGACCCACTGGACCATTATTGGCTTCGCTAGCTCCCAACACGGCTATTTCCATACCCTGGGGCCACCGCGCATGCGCAGAATGACACTAGTTCAAACCCGCTAGTCCAGTCAGATGCTCCTTCACCTAGGCTTCACTTTGATACCTCACTCGACCCCACTGGACCATTATTGGCTTCGCTAGCTCCCAACACGGCTATTTCCATACCCTTGGGCCACCGCGCATGCGCAGAATGACGCTATTTCAAACACACTAGTCCAGTCAGATGCCCCCTCACCTAGGCTTCACTTTGATACCTCACTCGACCCCACTGGACCAGTAGTAACTCCCCTAGCTCCAACACGGCTATTTTCATACCCTTGGACCACCGCGCATGCGCAGAATGACGCTAGTTCAACCCCACACCCAGCCCATCAGATGCCCGCTGACCTAGGCTTCACATTGATACCTCACTCGACCCCACTGTACCAGTAGTAACTCCCCTAGCTCCCGAAACGTCTATTTCCATACCCTTGGACCACCGCGCATGCGCAGAATGACGCTAGTTCAACCCCACACCCAGCCCATCAGATGCCCCCTGACCTAGGCTTCACATTGATACCTCACTCGACCCCACTGGACCAGTAGTAACTCCCCTAGCTCCAACACGGCTATTTCCATATCCTTGGGCCACACGAGTTGTCTCCCTTGCGTCAATGTGTGCAGATGGCGCTACGGTCGATGCCGTGCCGTGCCCACACCATCCTGGAGCCGCCATTTTGTTTGTTGATTTTCTGCGGAGATACACGGGACAATAAACGCTCGACCCTAGGGTGGTACAGATGCTAGACTGATCCTATTAACATGGTACAACACCTATAGATTATGTTTATTACTATTATATGGCTTAGAGGTTTTTTTGAGGGTAATATTATTAACATGGTACAACACCTATAGATTATGTTTATTACAGGCCGCCATCTTAAACCCACCATCCATCACCCCACCACAGCCGCCATCTTAAACCCACCATCCACCACCCCACCACAGCCGCCGTCTTAAACCCACCATCCACCACCCCACCACAGCCGCCATCTTAAACCCACCATCTACCACCCCACCACAGCCGCCATCTTAAACCCACCATCCACCACCCCACCACAGCCGCCATCTTAAACCCACCATCCACCACCCCACCACAGCCGCCATCTTAAACCCACCATCCACCACCCCACCACAGCCGCCATCTTAAACCCACCATCCACCACCCCACCACAGCCGCCATCTTAAACCCACCATCCACCACCCCACCACAGCCGCCATCTTAAACCCACCATCCACCACCCCACCACAATGACCCCATGTGACAGAATACTCGCTTCTGATTGGCTGTCGCTGTGACGTCATATGCAAATTTCTGAGGTCAAATTTTACTCGCTTCTCATTGGCTGTCACCTCCTCATTTCCTCCTCAATTATGCAAATTTCTGAGGTCAAGTTACCTCGAAATGCTCTTATACTACTACTGACGTGCTAGCCGTTCTCTCCAAGTGAAGGTTTATGGTGTCGTGCTAGGCGTTCTCTCCAAGTGAAGGTTTATGGTGACGTGCTAGCCGTTCTCTCCAAGTGAGTGTTTATATTGACGTGCTAGCCGTTCTCTCCAAGTGAAGGTTTATGGTGACGTGCTAGCTGTTCTCTCCAAGTGAAGGTTTATGGTGACGTTCTAGCCGTTCTCGCCAATTGAATGTTTATAGTGGCGTGCTAGCCGTTCTCTCCAAGTGAATGTTTATGGTGACGTGCTAGCCGTTCTCGCCAAGTGAAGGTTTATAGTGACGTGCTAGCCGTTCTCTCCAAGTGAAGGTTTATGGTGACGTTCTAGCCGTTCTCGCCAAGTGAAGGGTTATAATGACGTGCTTGCCGTTCTCTCCAAGTGAAGTTTTATGGTGACGTGCTCATTATGAAGTACTGGAATAACTGCTCTATCTCATTCGGTAAATGTTTACTGGTATACATGGCATACACGGTGGGGGGATGGTTTGTAGAAATAACGTGAGGCACCAGAGATGCTACAATCCCTCAGTCCCTTAACAGTTCACAACAATATTTTATGTCTAAGAGTTTGGATGCATAGCATAGAGTTATGACATTTGCATACGCTTTTATATAAACCAGTAGTCTGAGTAAAACATCTAGCTTAACATGCGATTGTTTGAAACAAAAATGAGGGAGGGAGAGGGGCTTTTAATCATTTTCTTTTCTCCAGAACAAATATATCCGACAAACCGATACGGTAGTGTAATACTATTTGTATGAAACCAACAATGTTCGAATTACCGTACATGAAGAAAAAACCTAGTTCAAAAATACTATTTCCTACAAATGAAACAAAACAAATAACTCTTTGACTCAATGTTCAAGTACATGATTTTGGCGAAACTATGAGGGTCAAATGTGTAAATACAACCAAAACAATTGTAGTTGATGCTCTGTCAATAAAGAGAGGTGGTACCTGTGAAGCTATAAATTTATTTTAATCAGCCTCGGTATTCTTTTTTTTATAATTCAAAACATTTATTCATATTCAAATGTACAAATACAAGTCTGACAATGCTAAAACAAAGTACACAAACAAATATCACAAGACTTACTAAAAAACCTAAATGAGTAAAAGACAGGAACTAAGAACATAATCAGTAATGTCACAAAGACAAATTTAGACGAGAGAAAAAAACTAAAGAGGTTTAGATAGTAGGGATAAACAGAAACTAAAGTAACCCAACTATTTGTTGCAATGATTTCTCATTTTAATGGTTCTATAAACAAATATATTGGGAAACAAAAATGTCCTCATTCCAATAAATCCATAATTAATTCCCTCCAAATGCCACATCTACCAGGCCATTTATTAAACTTATCACTCATGGCATACATAGTTCTGTTACATAATACGAAAGCAATTCCTTTCTAAAAGCAGATATGCGAAGTATATTATTCTGACAGCGAGTTTTATAAATATAGAATTTCGCCACTAGCAGTATCAGATTTAATAAGCCAGTATAGGTCACCAAATAATACGACTTCTGCAGTCAGATGTGTTTGTAGCCCAATTTTCAGATATATTAAAGTCTCAAGTTTGGTCCAGAAATGTTTGGTTTTTGTGGAAGTCCAAAACCAATGAAGCATCGTTTCTTTTTCCATATCACAAAACGTACAGTTTTCTTTATCTCTAATTCCAATGATTTTTAGATACGAGTTTGTACTGAGGATCCTATGCGTAATCCTAAATTGGAACCATCGTAACTTAGTATCCACTGTGGTGTGAATAGGCATCACATATACTTTGTTCCACCAATTGGTGCATTTTACTCCAAACTCTCTTATCCAATTTTCTTTTGACATGACTTGAAAATATGAACCCAAAAAGGTGTTATATATATTTTTAACACCCTTGGTATCTTTCGTAAGAACTGATATGTTGGGTAGAATAAATGGGAAGATAATGTCTAGCTTAGATGTCAATAAATTTTTGAAAGAACTACGGATGGCCCTCACCATACCCATGTAAAGTGCTTGTAAAGTATGGACGAAAACCAAATTTAATGCAGAAGTCATCGTGCCCAAGGAAGCTCTCATCGCCATTTAGCAGAACGAATAAATAAAGAATACCTTTCTCATACCAATTCCTGTAAAACAGTGGGACACCGCCCACCTTAATATGATTATTATGCCATAATGGCTCGTAAAAAACTTTCTGAGGGGCATCGATTTTTATAGCACGAACCATTTCTTTCCAATAATAAATAACTTCCTCCCCAAAAACATTGCTTACCTTGGGTAGTATAACCTCAGTATAAACAGGTTCATACCTAAATATGTTTGAAAAAAATGTTCCAAGGTTCTCATTTATCAACTTTTTCCAAGACGATAGCGAATCTGGTACTATTCGTCTTAACCAGGATAATTTCAAAGATTTATTAAGTAGGATAACACTCGGCATTCTTAAACCTCCATTACTGTAATCTTGCATCATCGTTTTCCTAGATATCCTATCCGGACCATCATTCCATATAAACTTGAAAAATGTGCTGTCTAAGTCTTTTAAAACAGCCACGTCTGGAGATGGGAGGCTTGTCAAAAAATGAATTATTTTTGATATTACTAATTGTTTGATGACAACAATCATGAACTTTATTTCCCTTAACTTTACTATAAAGTTTTCCTCTACCATCTCTCCTAAATTTGTGTTAAAATGTATACCTAAAATTGTGAATCTTAAATTATAATCATCATCAATCGCTTCGGTGGAAGCTTTATTGGAAACTATCCAAATAGCCTGAGATTTTTCAATATTAATTTTTAACCCGGATATCTTTGAAAATCTGTCTAGAAGGTCCAGGGCAGCACGGAGAGAACGTTCGCTCCCATCTAGAATTAATGTAGTATAATCCGCGTATTGTGTCAACTTGAATTTCTCTGTCCCAATACTAATACCTTTTACTTTATGTTCTGCACGTAACATAATTGCGAAAATCTCTACACAGAGCAAAAATATATTTGGGGATAATGGATCACCTTGACGACAGCCCCTGTCAATTGACAGTGGCCGGGTCAAGTATCCATTAACATATATTTTGGACAAGATGGAGAAATAAAATATTTTTATCCATTGTCGAAAAGAGGGACCAATATTAAAAACTATCAATACTTTTTCAATGAAAGACCAGGATACCGAGTCAAACGCCCTCTCGAAATCTACTGATAGCACCATGCCTGGAATTTCGTCTTGTTCCGTTTTAACAAGGATATCGTAAATAATTCTAGTACTTTCCCCGATAAACGGTCCAGCCATAAATCCCTTCTGGTCATCACTAATGATATAGATAAATGCCCCGCAACGCAAAGGGATGCCAATTTGTAACTACAGTTCAAGAAAGTTATAGGTCGCCAATTCTTTATATATTCTCTAGGTTTTCCGGCTTTCGGAATAATTATTATTATCCCTTCCCTTTGAGTGACCGATAATTTCCCTTCTCTATATGCTTCATTAATGGATTTAATCCAATATTGATCAATATCCATCCAAAAACAAAAAAAATCGCTGTTGTATCCGTCTGAGCCCGGACTTATTATTTTTGATACTTTTTAATGCTACTACAATCTCAGAATATTATATTTCTCATTTATTATTATTATTTTATTGACTTTTTTGTTAACTTGATTTTTGCTTTCTAACGTGCAAAAATATTTCGATGGTTTTTCGCCTTGTTCGAAGTAGTAGGGAAAGAGTCTTGAAGGGCCAAAGCGCTTCACTGCGCATACGCAGAAATTATTTTGTGGGCGTGGCTATGTGTGTGCGCATGCGTGAGTTTATGTTAATGAGTTTTATGCAAATGAGGTCATTGGGTGCATTGGGTATATTCAAGATGGCGGCTTGTTTTTTCTAGGTTAGGGGTGGTCGGCTTCAAGATGGCGGCCCATTGCACTTGTTTGACCCTTCATTTGCATATTTTCAAGATGGCGGCTTGTTTTTTCTAGGTTAGGGGTGGTCGGATTCAAGATGGCGGCTTGTTTTTGTAGGTGCGGTCAATTGCACTTGTTTCGGTCCTCATTTGCATATTTTCAAGATGGCGGCCTGTTTTTTCTAGGTTAGGGGTGGTCGGTTTCAAGATGGCGGCCTGTTTTTGTAGGGGGCGGTCAATTGCACTTGTTTCGCTCGTCCTCATTTGCATATTTTCAAGATGGCGGCCTTTTTTTTGTAGGTTAGGGGTGGTCGGTTTCAAGATGGCGGCCTGTTGTCCCCTGAAAATATGCAAATGAGGTCTCTGGGTTTTTCCCCACTGTTTTCAAGATGGCGGCCTGTTTTTTGTAGGTTAGGGGTGGTCGGATTCAAGATGGCGGCCTTGTTGTCCCTGAAAATATGCAAATGAGGTCTTTGGGGTCGTTTTCAAGAGGGTGGCTTGTGTGTGTGTGTTAGGGGTGGTCGTGTTCAAGATGGCGGCCTGTCATCCGCTGAAAAATATGCAAATGAGGTTCAATGGGCTATAAAAGGAGACCATTTTTAGGGGGGAGGGTGTATTCAATCTGACTTACCTGACCTGTCTCCCTGCCTGCCTGCCTGCCTGCCTGCCTGCCTTGCTTGCCTATCCGCTTGTATGAGACGAAAAGCATGAGACGTGGAGCAGATTTTCCCTTCGATCCAGCCGCACCTCCGGTTGAAGTCTTGCCTGAAGATGCACGTGTCAGGGACATTTATCAACGACACTGGCCTACCATACGCCATTGTTTTCACCGTGATCGTCGTCTTTTGGACTTATACAATTTTCGGCTGGAGGACCTCACGTATCTCACTACATATGCCGAGAACATTTTCAAAGATCAGGTGACAGCCTATAAGTTGAATGTCACATTTGGCTATATCTTACGGCATAAACAGACAAACCAACTGCGGTATTTCTATCCCAGTAACAATTCGTATGTGTTTGACCAGCCGTTCACCATCACGGATGAGATTTCTCTGGAGCCGGTGGTCGAGCAACTCACTACATTAGACCCGTTGGAGTGGGCCCGTCTGCAACGCCCCAATACACAATGGCTTGTGGAAATGGTCACTAACGTTACATTTTTCGTCACGAAAATGCGAGATCACCCGATCGGTGCTCCTGTACAACTCCCCCCGTGGTTGCTTCGTCGACAAGGCCTGTATGCATTAACAGCAGGAAAAAATGCACCCTACAAAGACCGGAAATGTCTATTTCGGTGTTTGGCCGTGCATCTGGACGAGTGTGACCCCAAGACTTGTGACACAATGACCGATGGCTATTGGGAAGCGTATTTAGAGCATCAAGACATGGATAAGCGGCACTTCCGTGGAGTCCCCTTTAAGAATTTGGATGATGTAGAAACACTGTTCGATATTAATATCTTTGTTTATCGATTACGACGCGAGGAGGAGGACGATACCTATGTGGCTGAATTGGTTCGTCGATCTACAGAACGGTATGCTGCTACGATGAAAGTGAATGTGTTCGATGACAATGGCGTGAGTCATTTTTCGCTCATTACCAATATGAGCCTGTACGCTCAGTCTTTCAGTTGTGCCCAATGCCATTGTGTGTTTAAAAAGTCTTACAACTTACATCGCCACGAGAAAATCTGTGAGAACAGTGTCAAGCGAGTCTATCCGGGTGGAGTGTATCATAATACACCTACTATTTTCCAGGAACTGGCCGATGAGGGTATCATCATACCGGAAGAGGACCGTTATTTTCCCTACCGGGCATGCTATGATTTTGAGGCCCTGTTGGAGCCCATGGACTTGTTTTTGGCTAAAACGCAGTGGACACAGCGCCATATTCCCCTCAGTGTCAGCATTTCATCCAACGTACCTGGCTATGA
>JAVTVY010002680.1:0-35155 GCA_036873755.1 Hanleya hanleyi
TTTGTAATCCCGATTTTAGACAATACATAATACCATGATTTAAGACGGCACAACTGACAATTTAGCACTTTCGAAAACTGAACACAAGATATCTTTTTCGTGCAAGTTACTAATTTTGCATTTAAATACAATTTTCCATACATTGCTATAATCATATAGAGACCATGCAGTACCGATACGTTGAATTATTTTAAAATTTATGCTTTCGGCAAATGCGCACGCATGGTGAAAGTGATAAGATTTATAAATTTTAAAATCTGGCCAATAGATTTATCTGAGTTTTTCACGATGTAAAATACTAAATAATAAAAGAGACAAAGGGCTGTTACTGTTACATATCAAAAGACATCACATTTCCTGTTTGGGCATTGCACGATACTGGATGGTAGATGTCTGCATATATATTCAATAAATTATGAAAATTAATGTTTTTTCCATGACGTTGAAAAATATACCTCTTTTTCTATTACGGAATTGCAGCATGGGCTGCAGTGCAGCATGGGTTGCATTCATACTGAGCATATGCTGGAATCATGCTGGGTTTCCATGCTGCAGTCATGCTGGAATCACTTTGATAAAATACTAGTCATACTGCATTGCAGTATATGCTGGAACCATGCTGGATATCCATGCGGTGACCATGCTGGATTTACTCTGACAGTATTTCACCATACTGCCTCCCAGCATGTACTGCAACCATGCTGCAAATGCATACTGGTGTTATACTGGATTAACTCAGACATAATCTATCCATGCTGCAGTCATGCTGGAACCACTTTGATAAAATAATAGTCGTACTGCGTTGCCAGCATATGCTGGAACCATGCTGGGTATCCATGCTGTGACCATGCTGGATTTACTCTGACAGAATTTCACCATACTGCCTCCCAGCGTATACTGCAACCATGCTGCAAATGCATGCTGGTGTTACACTGGATTCACTCAGACATAATCTGACCATGCTTCATGGTCATACTGCATTGCCAGCATGTGCTGCCACCATGCTGCTGTATGGCTGACCTACATGTACATGTAGCAGTCCCATGATATGAATGAACTATTGCCCCGGTTATTCTGCACCAATCAGAAATCAGGTCAGCTCACAAGTTTAGAGCCAGAATTCAAATCAGAATAACTACTAACCAGTACTTTGAACATGGTTGCCTGAAAAACATGGCTTGTAAGATTCTAGGATGTGCCGAAGTACACAGACAAGAGCTAGTTGCATTGTATTATCTTTATATTCTTATGTATAACCATGGAAGTACATGTACTTGGAAACTTGAAGGTGAGTGCAGTTACAGTTCCCTGCATGTACATAAACTTCATATTTGTCTGGAATAAAAATCCCTTTGTTTTAATGGTCCATCTTGAAGCATTTATTGATGTCTGGATATGTGAGACATGGTATCAAGTACATGGATAGGAAAAAATATATTACAACCCAACATAGTTTCAAAATATTCCAGAAAACTAAAGTTAGCTTTACTATCTGTGCAGACAACAAATTCAATGGCTTCCACCACCTGTGCCCATGCAGTGGAGCTATAACATTGTACACGTATCCCATGTTTGTAGGTTATAGTTACCATGCTGCAAAATTCCAGCATGGCTGCAGCATGCATGCCTCTGTATATAGGCTATAGCTACCATACTGGAACCATGCTGTGAAATCCCAGCATGGATGCAGCATGCCTCCTGCCAGGCTTTAGCAATCATGCTGGAACCATGCTGCAGAATTCCAGCATGGATGCAGCATGCCCCTGTACAATGGTCACACCTACCATACTGCAACCATGCTAACAGTCCCAGCATGGTTGCAGCATGCCCCTGTATATAGGCTCTAGCTACCATGCTGGAATCATGCTGTAAGACAATTCCAGCATGGTTGCAGTATGCATGCCACAGAACAGGATGAAGCTACCATGCTGTTACCATGCTGTGAAATCCCAGCATGGATGCAGCATGCCCCTTACCAGGCTTTAGTTACCATGCTGGAACCATGCTGCAGAATGCCAGCATGAATGCAGCATGCCCCTGTACAATGGCCATACCTACCATGCTGCAACCATGCTACATGGTCCCAGCATGGTTGCAGCATGCCCCTGTGTACAGGTTTTAGCTACCATGCTGGAATCATGCTGCAACGTTCCAGCATGGATGCAGCATGCAACTGTACAGGCTGTAGCTACCATACTGGAACGATGCTGTAAGAACATTCCAGCATGGTTGCAGTATGCATGCCCTAGTACAGGATGTAGCTACCATACTGCAACCATGCTGTGAAATCTCCCAGCATGGTTGCAGCATAATTTAAATAACTGAGACATGCTGCAAGCATGCTGCAGCCAGGTTGAGCTTAGTGGGGTATTCTCCAGCATGGCTGCAGCATGTACTGTGACCATGTTGGCACCATGCTGGTAATTCATGCTGGGAACATACTGGAACCATGCTGGAAATGCACTGCAAATCTGTAAGGGAGATATGTCATAGAGGTCAGCGTATGGTACAAAATTTAAACTGTAGTACCTCGGCTTAAAAGTAACGACTTTATTCGAGTCAAGATGAAAGAGAAAAACATTTAGGGAAAACAGGAAATAAAAATCTATTTGAATTTTTTTTATACTAATTTTCATAATTTATTGAAAAAATACGCAGACATCTACCATCCAACATCCCACAGGCCAGGCAACTAGTGTCCGTGGAAACACCTAGTGTCCGTGGGCGTGGACGTCAGTGAAATTAGCTGTCAAATATTGTAAATGTGAGCGTCTTCGTTCCGTTTTGCTTCAGTCTGCAACATTTATTCTCCCACCGTACGATGGAAATGAACACAGATTATCATGTAAACGTTTAATTTTGCAATATTGATGGATATATACTAGAATCAGATTCGATGTCAACTCAAAGCACGACCTGCCAAAATGTGCAGAACACAGCCGCGAATGTTTACAGCCGTACCGGGAGGCCATTCACTGTCACTTCTCCGTAATACATTAATCTGACGGGAAGGTGTGGAAGCTGAATGGTACGGTGGCTCATAAGGGACATGCAATATTTGTTTAGTTTTATATTTATTTTCTTTACTTTTACATTATTTTTTTATTTTTTCACTTTCCACCCTCCCCGAAATTACTTTCCACCCTCCCAGAAACTACTTTCCACCCTCCTCGAAACTACTTTCCACCCTCCCCAAAATTACTTTCCACCCTCCCCGAAATTACTTTCCACCTGCCCTGAAACTAGTTTTCACCCGCCCCGAAATTACTTTCCACCCGCCCCGAAACAAGTTTTCACCCACCCCGAAATCACTTTCAACCCCTCCCGAAACTAATTGATCGAAGTCTCTGTTGCGCAGAGGCCCGAAATGACGTCATCGCACATGCGACGTCACGGAAAGGTTAGGCATGCATTAAATACATGTAGTAATACATTGACGGACATCCGAAATTACTTTTCACCCTCCCCGAAATTACTTTCCAAACTCCCCGAAATTACTTTCCACCCTCCCCGAAACTACTTTCCACCCTCCCCGAAATTACTTTCCACCCTCCCAGAAACTATTTTCCACCCTCCTCGAAACTACTTTCCACCCTCCCCAAAATTACTTTCCACCCTCCCCGAAATTACTTTCCACCTGCCCTGAAACTAGTTTTCACCCGCCCCGAAATTACTTTCCACCCGCCCCGAAACAAGTTTTCACCCACCCCGAAATCACTTTCAACCCCTCCCGAAACTAATTGATCGAAGTCTCTGTTGCGCAGAGGCCCGAAATGACGTCATCGCACATGCGACGTCACGGAAAGGTTAGGCATGCATTAAATACATGTAGTAATACATTGACGGACATCCAACATATACCTTTCTTGTGGTGGAAACTTGTCAAGCGCGACAACAAAGAAAGATGGGACCATCCGCGACTGTTCTGGTTATGTTCATCCAAGATACGGTGTCTATAATTCATTTTGCTCCGTGAGTTACCCCTTCCCAGGTTAAAGAGATAGGGGCATGCCTACATGTAACCAAATCGTAACATCACTTGGTACGTGACGTTGTTTCGCGCCTCAATCGCAAAAGAGGTATGATCTCGGGATCTCCCAATTGAAATTTTATTCAATTTTTATTCAATTTATATATATTTTCAAATTTGCGATATGAACATGATACTCGCGTTTCGCATTGCTGCTTTAATTTCGAGTTAGCAGGTCTATTAATGTTGGTTTAGTTTTATATAATTCTCTATCACTAATTGTCCCGTCAGTACTGAACTTCAATTTTGAACAGAATAAAACCCCACACATGAACACACATCCTCACAATGGCAGGTGTCCGAGAATGTAATATCTCTTACCCCTGATCGAAAACGCTGAGCGTACAACTGATACACATGTACGTACACGCTTACAACGATTAAATGTTAGATAAACATCTAGAGGATTGAAGGAGGAAAAACACTTTCAAAAATGTTATTTTCAACACAGGATAATGTTCTGTACAACATTGGCAAATGTTATACAGCATTTTATAATGTTTTCCTTCCTCCAACACTCTTAATGTTAAAGATTTTTAAGCGTGTAGCAGTGGGGGTTTGTATCGCCGAGTTATCTCCCCAGATGGCGCTCCGTACATGTGAGGTCTGCGGTTCCCGATTGTGCTATTCGCTACCGTGCTGATATGGTTAATGTTTCATATCTGGAATTGCCATACTACTGCTTTCAGGATGTAAACAACACAGAGGGTTCATCTCTTTAATTAAGACCCTGATCTGAAGCTGAAGTGGATGGTGGCAATCACAGGGGCTGCGTAGCGTTTTCAAAAGTGGAGGCCAATGCCCTAGATATAGCTACCCATCCCCCCGGAAAATTCATGAAATTTCGACAAACTCTGGGGCATTTTAGAGGGGGATAGAGAGTAAATTATCAACCTTTAAATACTTACCGATGTAAAGACTCCAAATGTACAGGAGCGCCGATATGCTGCATGACTTCAATGTTAAAGCTAAGCGGGGGGTGGGGGGTTACAGGGGGACACGTGCAGCCTTTTAGATATAACAAAGTTTTTCCTCCGGCCCCCGTTTTTATTGCATTTCTTTTCTTCACGTTTCGGCCGAATAAAAAATTGTGTGTGTGTGGGGGGGCGATAGCAGCAAATTGGACATTGTTTCACAGTGTATTATCTTTGGTACGAGAAAAGATACAATAAAGATCACGAGAAATAATGGGGGGTGGGGTTGAATATGCAATGAAATATCAAAATCTAAGCCGATGACCACGCCAAATCTTTCAAAATTATGCCTGCTTCAGCGAGGTGTGTGGTCACATGATAATTTCGGGGAGGGTGGAAAGTAATTTCGGGGAGGGTGAAAAGTAGTTTCAGCGCAGGTGAAAAGTAATTTCGGGGAGTTTGGAAAGTAATTTCGGGGAGGGTGCAAAGTATTTTTGGGGAGGGTGGAAAGTAGTTTCGGGGAGGGTGGAAAGTAGTTTCGGGGAGGGTGGAAAGTAGTTTCGGGGAGGGTGGAAAGTAATTTCGGGGAGTTTGGAAAGTAATTTCGGGGAGGGTGAAAAGTAATTTCGGGGAGGGTGAAAAGTAATTTCGGGGAGGGTGGAAAGTCGAAAAATAAAAAAATAATGTAAAAGTAAAGAAAATAAACATAAAACTAAAAAAATATTGCATGTCCCTTATGAGCCACCGTAGAATGGTATCTTTCCCCTCGTTGTTGGAAATGTATTAATACCCAATGATCGCGATGTACACCACGGAGCTCGGCCCAAGTCAACCTTGCCGCCACGGAAGTATCGTTTGTTTACAAACACTGTTTGGCGAATGTATTCAACTGAGTGATTAGGTCTACCGTAATGACTATGCATGATGCATGATTGTCCACTACATACCAACCATACGATAC
The DNA here is from genome assembly GCA_036873755.1 of Hanleya hanleyi. Taxonomy (NCBI): domain Eukaryota; kingdom Metazoa; phylum Mollusca; class Polyplacophora; order Lepidopleurida; family Hanleyidae; genus Hanleya; species Hanleya hanleyi. The sequence continues at coordinate 5,906 of JAVTVY010002680.1, forward strand.
ATGGATGTCTTCGTATGACTATGTCGACAGTCTGCCTATGAGAAACAGCCTATATCTCCCATCGGCAGGTCGGCTGCACACGCTGTTGGCACACTACTGTTATTATTGTCCTCTTTTGGCAGCCAATTCATGAGTTCGTGTGGATGAAAGAAAATACTGGCATCACACAATAAACCGATCCTAACACCGCTCCCCATTCTCAGTTTATCGTTGTGCATTTCCAACCGTTAAACAGGCTTGTCTCCCCTCCTGCCATGTCCAGCAACATTCATCCAATTTGATAAATTTTGAAAAAAACTGTGATTATCTTCAAAACTGCTAGAATCAAAGAAAAAGATAAATACTTTTTACATGTATATGATTTGTTCATGAATCACCTTCAAAACCAGGGCTATTCATTATGATTTCAAGGTTATCAAATGGACCATGGGTCAGTCCATTGAACAGTGTGTACAGCTAAAAAATGCACACCAAGCTATATTTTTCCCCCTTATTTACGTTTCTCTCCCATTCGCCTACAAGCCGACTTGCCGACAGTAGTATATAAAGGGCAAATTGACGCGCATTTATGAGGAGATAACTCTGTTTGAACAATTTTTCGCGGAGCTCAACGTGACGATCACGTGATCGAGAGGTCAAGGTGACATCCGGGTCAAAAGGTCAAAGGTCACTTCCGCTCACGTGACGACCCAGCAATAAGGCTGAGACCCCAGTGACTCCCAATGTCAATCTCCCGAAACATGGTCCCCGACAATATTGCCATCTATTTGCCCATGTTAAATGGCCAGTGGGAACCCTCAGTGTCTCCATACAGCGAGAAACCATATAGGCACGAAACAAAAATACTTGAAACCATGGGAAGGAAGATTTATAGTAATAAACATAATCTATATGTGTTCTACTATGTTATTATGACGACTTTAGGCATGCGCAGATTGGAGTGTAGTAAGTAAAGTCATTATTTTATTATGACGACCCCAGGGTCGAGCGTTTATTGTTCAGTTTGCACAAAAAAACATGGCGAATTTCAACATGGCGGCCGCACAACGTTCGTCATATGTATGATGACCGGCAAGGAAGACAACTCTGACGGGGCGAACCCTCTGTAGGAGCAAATTCCCGGTGATCTTCCCTGAGACGTTTTGGGGCCGAGAGGGGACCCTATTGTTCCGTTGGGGTCGAGTGGGGTATCAATGTAAGGCATACGCGAAGGAGCATCCGACGGAAGGGGTGTGACGTTGAAGCGACGACCCAGCAATAAGGCTGAGACCCCAGTGACTCCCAATACTTGGATGGGTGACCGGGTGCTGTACTGACTGGGCTCATCAGTGTCCAGAATAATAGGAACTGTGGACACTCTCGTGTTCTGGCACCGTCGTGATATAACTGAAACAATGTTGAAAACGACGTTAAATCCTACTCACTCACTCACTCACTCACCCAATGTCAATCTCCCGAAACTTGGTCCCCGACAATATTGCCATCTATTTGCCCATGTTAAATGGCCAGTGGGAACCCTCAGTGTCTCCATACAGCGAGAAACCATATAGGCACGAAACAAAAATACTTGAAACCATGGGAAGGAAGATTTATAGTAATAAACATAATCTATATGTGTTCTACTATGTTATTATGACGACTTTAGGCATGCGCAGATTGGAGTGTAGTAAGTAAAGTCATTATTTTATTATGACGACCCCAGGGTCGAGCGTTTATTGTTCAGTTTGCACAAAAAAACATGGCGAATTTCAACATGGCGGCCGCACAACGTTCGTCATATGTATGATGACCGGCAAGGAAGACAACTCTGACGGGGCGAACCTTCTGTAGGAGCAAATTCCCGGTGATCTTCCCTGAGACGTTTTGGGGCCGAGAGGGGACCCTATTGTTCCGTTGGGGTCGGGTGGGGTATCAATGTAAGGCATACGTGAAGGAGCATCCGACGGAAGGGGTGTGACGTTGAAGCGACGTCATTCTGCGCATGCGCAGTAGACAAAGTGTATGGAAATAGACATTTTGGGGTCTAGGTGGGTCACTAGTGATCCGATTGGATCGAGCGAGGTATCAATGTAAAGCACTCGTGAGGGAGCATCCGACGGGAGGAGTGTAACGTGGAACCGACTTCATTCTGCGCCTGAGCAGTAGACAAAGTGTATGGAAATAGACGTTTTGGGGTCTAGGTGGGTCACTATTGGTCCGATTGGATCGAGTGAGGTATCAATGTAAACCATATGTCGGGAGCATCCGCCCAGATGACGTATAACTGACTTCATTGTGCGCATGCGCAGTAGAAGTGTATGGAAATAGACGTTTTGGGATCTAGGTTAGCCACCATTGGCCCGATTGGGCTGCGCGAGGTGTCAATGTGTAGCATTCGTGAAGGAGCATCCGACGGGATGGACTTGACGTGGAACTCACGTCATTATGCGCATGTGCAGTAGACAAAGGCTATGGAAATATACGTTTTTGGGTCGACATGGGCCCTTAATGGTTTGGTTGGGTCGGGTGAGGTATCAATGGGACGCATACGTCATGGAGCATCCGTCTGGGTGGATGTGGGGTAGGGATATCCTCATTCTGCGCATGCGCAGACATTGTTGGAAAAGGGTATGGAAATAGACATTTTGGGGCTGACATGGGCCAATATTGGCCCGATTGGGTCGAGTGAAGTATCAGGTTGAAGCACTCGTGCACCTTGACGCCATGATATACACAGATGAGAGAAAAACAACAACAACAACAGGGATGACAGATGAGAGAACAACAACAACAACAACAAGTTTTCATATAGTTTATTCTCCCCAATGTTACATCATACCAACGCTGGAGAGTCGCGTTGGGTATGTTTTCAATTCAAGAAGACTCTCGTTCAATCAGAGGCCGCTATTTGGCCCTGTCTCTGTCATATTCGTTCTTGCCCCTTAGATGTATTCTCGGCTGCTCTTGTCCAATCAGAAGCTAAGCTTGGCCCATCTCGACCCCAAAACGTGTATTTCCATACACTTTGTCTACTGCGCATGCCAACAATGACGTCAGTTCCACGTCACAACCATCCCGTCGGATGCGCCTTCACGAATGCTACACATTGACACCTCGCTCAGCCCAATCGGGCTAGTAGTGGCTCACCTAGACCCCAAAACGTTTATTCCATAACCTTTGTCTACTGCGCATGCGCACAATGACGTCATTTCTACGTCACACCCATTTCGACGGATGCTCCTTCACGAATGCTACACATTGACACATCGTACTGCCCAATCGGACCAATAGTGGCTCACCTAGACCCCAAAACGTCTATTTCCATCCCCTTTGTCTACTGCTCATGCGCAGAATGACTTCGGTTCCACGTCACACACATCTCGGCGGATGCTCTCCCACGTATGCTTTACATTGATACCTCACTCGATCCAATCTGACCACTAGTGACCCACCTAGACCGCAAAACGTGTATTTCCATACACTGTGTCTACTGCGCATGCGCAGCATGACATCGGTTCCACGTCACACCCATTCCGCCGGATGCTTCCTCACGTGTGCTTTACATTGATATCTCACTCGATTCAATCGGACCACTAGTGACCCATCTAGACCCCAAAACGGATATTCCACACACTGTGTCCACTGCGCATGCGCAGGATGACGTCGGTTCCACGTTATACCCCTCCTGGCGGATGATCCCTCACGAGTGCTTTACATTGATACCTCACTCGATCCAATCGGACCACTAGTGACCCACCTAGACCTCAAAACGTCTATTTCCATACACTTTGTCTACTGCACATGCGCAGAATTACGTCGGTTCCACGTCACATTCATTCCGGCGGATGCTACCTGACGTGTGCTTGATATTGATACCTGACTCGATCCAATCGGATCACCCGTGACCCCCCTAGACCCCAAAACGTATATTTCTATACCCTTTGTCTACTGCACATGCACAGAATGACGTCGATTCCACGCCACACCCCATCTGTCGGATGCTTCAACACGTATGTTTTATATTGATACCTCAGTCGACCCCATCGGACCAATAGGGGCCCCTCTCGGCCCCAAAACGTCTCTGGGGAGAACACCGGGGATTTGCGCCTCCAGAGGGTTCGCCCCATCAGAGTTGTCTTCCTTGCCGGTCAGCATACGTAGGACGAACGTTGTGTGGTCGCCATGTTGAAATTCGCTATGTTTGTTTGTGCGAACTGGACAATAAACGCTCGACCTTGGGGTCGCACGAATGCTAGAGTCGTCATAATAAAATAACCACTTTACTTATTACACCCCAATCTGCGCATGCCTAAAGTCTTCATAATAACATAGTAGAACACATATAGATTATGTTTATTACTAGAAGTCTTCATTCCCATGGTTTCAAGTATTTGTTTTCGTGCCAATACGGTTTATCTCTGTATGGAGACACTGAAGGTTCCCCACTGGCCATTTAACATGGGCAAATAGATGGCAATATCGTCGAGAACCATGTTTCGGAGGATTCACATTGGGAGTCACTGGAGTCTCAGCCTTATTGTTGGGCCGTCACGTGACCGGAAGTGACCTTTGACCTTTTGACCCGGATGTGACCTTTGACCTTCACAGCACCTTTGACCCGGATGTGACCTTGACCTTTCCATCACGTGATCTTCACGTTGCCAACACGCCGACTTGCCGACACTGCACATGGTGCCGTCGACGGGGTCGGTATAGGTCACCTCACATGCACATCCTTATTTACAATCTTCTTTATTTTCCCAGGCTATTCGTCCCGCCCCATCTTTTCAATGTCACGTGATTCCTGCCATCCACCTGACGTCAACACGAATATATACATATAATATTCTGGCACTGCTTCACAGGAAAATGAAAACATCACGGTGGAAGGAGAAGTAAGCAGGTTATGGAAACTAATTCACCCTAGTGTTTTGAAGACATGCCGACTGGCCTACAAGCCGACACTTAAAAGAGCGATGCCAACACAACAGGGTGACATCAGTGACATTACATATACTTCGATGGCAGGGACTGTATCCAGACTACAATAACCAGTGATTGCCTCCCTTATTTATACTGACTACAAATATTGCCAACATGCCGACTTGCCCACATACATCCTTATTTACGAACAAACTCGAAAAAGGACACAATGGCATACACTGTCAATCTTCACCTGTTTCCTATACTTCGATAACAGGGGCAGTAACTCAGTTTAGAATAACCACAGCTTACAGCCCTTATTCATATTTCTTCAAATTCTGCCAACAAGCCGACTTGCCGACAATCTACACCACGACCGGATCGCTATCAGGCACATCACATATACATCCTTATTTACAAATAAACCCCAAGTGAAGACGAAATGGTATACTCTGTCTACCTCCCCTTGTTTGCAAGACTTCGATACCAGCTTACCTCCCTTATTCATTTTTGTCCCAAATTTTGCCAACACGCCGACTTGCCGACACTGCAGATGGTGCCGTCGATGGGGTCGGTATTGGTCACATCACATGCACATCTTTATTTACGATCTCCCTTATTTTCCAAGGCCATTCGTCCCTCCCCATATTTTCAATATCACCTGATTCCCGCCATCCACCTGACGTCAACACGAATATTTACAAATATTATTTTGAGACTGCTTTACAGCAAAATGAAAACATCACGATGGAAGAGGAAGTAATCAGGTTATGGAACCTAATTCATGCTAGTGTTTTGGAGATATGCCGACTTGCCGAGATGCCGCAGATATGACGACGAATAGTACACCCCTCACGCTCACGGTACATTCATTGATACCCATCCATGTGCCACAAATATTACGACAATAACAGTACTCAACATCAATATATATGGTCACACGCTCAACAATTCCATTTTATTTTATGAACGGGGCTCCCGCTCAATCATTGGAGTACTGGCATTTGGCTACCCGTCTACCCTATCTCAAGAGTGACAGTCAACAGTTGTCCTATTATCAGAATACGTGACAACCTTTTGTGATGTAAATATGTGAAGAAGCTGGTATCATGATATTCCTACTACCATAACATTACCGGATCTTTGTTTAGGGCGGCAAGGTTGACTTGGGCCCGGAGCTCGGTACAGATCTGAGAAACGTCATCAAAGCACAATGACGTCATAATTCAAGGGATATACTCAGTGTCACTTTCAGCTGTCGGACTTCATCCAGATCAGAAGGGGGTGTATGCATATTTATAATCAGGTTTATATCCAACGATTCTTTCTGAAACGAATTCATGCTTTGCTATGTATTAAAACACACTGAAATAAACTCAACCAACACTCCAGGAAAGTTTAAGATGTTTGAGAAATCATAACTTTAATATATACTCAAGGCAATATTAAATCAGGTTTAAGGTGATGTGACCTTGGTCCTTGACTTATTGACCTTGATATTAACAGCGTGGTGACTATTTCTCCAAGTTCAACAAAAATGAAGTGAGTTGATAACTTAACTGTTACCGAGATATCATGCTTACAATAATATGAGTCTCACACACACACACACACACACACACACACACATGCAGTGATTCTATATCACCCGATTAAGATCAAGGTGGAAGATATTAATCTCAAACAAAAATATATAAAATTTTGAGACGTTTGGTGAATAATACCTGAAGATATAGTATGGATAAGCTACTGTATTGAAGCGATTTGACCTTGACGTTTGACCTAAAACATAAATAATTCACTTTAAGATCGTAAGGATAACATACCTGTAAAGTTTCGAGATGTTTGCTGAATCAGAACTCAAGACACAGAACAGATAATTTAGATTCAGATTCGTGATGCAGTGACCTTGACCTTTGACCTATTCACCTCAATGTCATTACATGAGAACTATTTTACCAATATATCTTCAGGAAAAAAAATGAATGGGTTGACTCCATGCCTCCTAAGTTATCATGGTAACAAAAATTGGTGGCATACGCACACACGGACAGGTATCAATTCTATACTCCCCGACCGGGGTCCGACGGAGAGTAATACAATGACTTTTCCAGACTGTATATTGTCACCTTTTGGGATACATTTAGGGAATTGTTTCCTTCAAACACCGTTTAACAATGGACGGCACATTGATCTGCATTTTACGCATCGTGGCAAGAGTTTGAGGTGTTTATTTATGTAGAAAACGCAGTCGGCGAAGGCATGTATCTTTCCAAAAAGGTCGAATAGATTGATTGCCTATATTCATTGCAGAGATATACCGAAATAATAAAAATTGGATCCTTCATAATAATACACTACAACATGATTTTATAGCATTGAAGGCAACATGATGAAAACTTCATACATTTACCAATATGTTGTGATGACATAACCAATATAACTCGCCCTTTTGATACTTTTGCACAAATCAGTGTAATTTTCAACTTTGAGACCCGTTCATGCTCCATTGTCGTGTCCCGTAGCATTCATATAGCTGTTTTCGTCATCAAAATCCACAACTTTAAAATTCGACTAATTTGACTGGTCGATGTCGGTGATTATTTCTTACACCCCAACTTTAAATGGGAATCACAGAGAGAGCCCGATCCATAGATGATATATCCGAAGTTTTTGATGATCGGTTCTATGGTTTCGATCAACCGGATCTTTGAAGATTTTTGCGTAAATCCACGATGGCCGTCAAACGCTTCGACCAATCAAAAAATAGAAGATCTGAACCAGACTTGCACAACCTGATGTACCGTTCTGTGAAATGTGGTAGCGATCCATCAAATTTGAAATGTTGGTCAAAAGCGCCATCTACTGGCGTTACCATGGCAACGGAAGTAATTTTCGACCTCAAAATCATCATTTTTGCCATCGCGGTGTTTGATAAGGTATGTAACCACTTTTCCCGTCGAAATCCGCTACTCGAAAATTGTCGATTTTGATTGGTCGATGGCGGCCAGATTTATTTACGAAGCAACTCCAAATATTTGAGAGCCCTCGATCCATGAATCATGTATGCCAACTTTCATGTTGATTGGTTCAGCGGTTCCAGAGGAGTAGATTTTTAAAGGTTTTCGCATAAATCCAAGATGGGGCTTTTGACCAATAGTCTTCATCAGGGGATACACAAAGCTCTGTTTCGTACAGGCAAAATACCCAAGTTTTAGATTGTTAACGCTCAGTCAAAAGTTACGTAAAACATCGTTGATTGACGTTTGAAAATAGCATTTTTGTATACATTTTATCAGGGATTTTTTTACTTTATCTAAAACATTCAACATTCAACCGAATCAATGTTTTCAAAGTCACCATGCATATCTGCCGTTATATTACTTCGAAATATTATTTTGTTTCAAGTTGTCATATGTTAGATATATTAACGAATCCTCACTTGGAACCTAGGTTTGACAAGTGTAGGCCACTGATCCGGGGAAGTAAGGCTTCTTACTGTAGGTGACTGGCCAGCTGACTTAGGTTTGACAAGTGTGGGTCACTAATACGATAACCTAGAGCTTCTCACTGTAGGTGACAGACCAGCTGACGTAGGTTTGACAAGTGTAGGACACTGATCCGGTGAACTAGTTCTTCTCACTGTTGGTGACTGACCAGCTGACGTAGATTTGACAAGTGTAGGTCACTGATCCGGGGAACTAGGGCTACTTACTGTAGGTGCCTGACCAGCTGAAGTAGGTTTGACAAATGTAGGTTTCTGATCCGTTGACCTAGAGCTTCTCGCTGTTGGTGACTGACCAGCTGACGTAGGTTTGACAAGTGTAGGACACTGATCCGGTGAACTAGTTCTTCTCACTGTTGGTGACTGACCAGCTGATGTAGGCTTGGCAAGTGTAGGTCACTGAACCGGTGACCTAGAGCTTCTCGCTGTTGGTGACTGACCAGCTGACGTAGATTTGACAAGTGTAGGTCACTAATCCGGGGGAACTAGAGCTACCTACTGTAGGTGCCTGACCAGCTGAAGTAGGTTTGACAAGTGTAGGTTTCTGATCCGGTTAACTAGTTCTTCTCACTGTTGGTGACTGACCATCTAATGTAGGCTTGACAAGTGCAGGTCACTGATCCTGTAAACTAGTTCTTCTCATGTAGGTGACTTTTTCGCTGGCCTAGATTTGACAAGTGTAAATCACTGATCCGGTGAACCAGGGCTTCTCAATATGGGTGACTGACCAACTGACCCAGATTTGACAAGTGTGGGTCACTGATCCGAGGAACTATGGATTCTCTCTGTTGGTGGCTGATCAGCTGACGCAGGTTTGACAAGTGTAGGTGGCTGATTCTGTGAACTAGTACTGTGCGTGTAGGTGACTGATAAACTGGCCTCGGTTTGACAAGTGTAGGTAGCTGATCCTATGAAGTAAGGGTTCTCAATGTGGGTGACTCATCCGCCTGACCTAGGTTTGACAAAATATAGGTGAAAGTTCCGGGGAACTAGAGCTTCTCAAAGTAGGTGACTGATCAACTGACCTAGGTTTTACAAGTGTAGATCACTGATCCTTTAAATATTGCTGCTCTTGTAGGTGACTGATTCGCGGATATAGATTTGACAATTGTAGTTGACTGATCCGGAGAACTAGGGCTTCTCAATGTAGTTGACTGATCAACTGACCTAGGTTTGACAAGTGTAGGTCACTGATCAAGTGAACTAGGGCTTCACAATGTGGGTGACAGATCCGCTGACCTCGGTTTGACAGGTGTATAGATCACTGATCCAGGGAACTAGTGCTTCTCATATAGGTGACATTGGAGCGATATGCAAGAGATGCGACATGGCAGCCGCAACCAAATGACCACTTTTATTTGTCTAACATTGATATGACACGTTCCAGAATTATTCTGACCGAAAGAAATTCCCCAAACAAGTAAAACAGCGCATGATTTCAGATGCTACTATGGCTACTGTTGATCATTTTCAAAAAAAACGCCACTATGGCGTATTCAGCAAATGTTTGCGGCGACTCCATATCTGGCATCGATCATGTACCACAATGTTAAATTGCATGCTCTTACATTATATGAAAAGGCAGATTTCGTTCCAATATTGACTGGACCAATATTATCTTGCACACTCTCTCAACTAGTCGATGATATATGTAACTGATCGATGAGATATGTAACTGATCGATAAGATGTGTAACTGATTGCTGAGATATTTAACTGATTGATGAGATATGTAACTGGTCGATGAGATATGTAACTGATCGATGAGATATGTAACTGGTCGATGAGATATGTAACTGGTCGATGAGATATGTAACTGATCGATGAGATATTTAACTGATCGATGAGATATGTAACTGGTCGATGAGATATGTAACTGGTCGATGAGATATGTAACTGGTCGATGAGATATGTAACTGATCGATGAGATATGTAACTGGTCGATGAGATATGTAACTGGTCGATGAGATATGTAACTGGTCGATGAGATATGTAACTGGTCGATGAGGTATGTAACTGATCGATGAGATATGTAACTGATCGATGAGATATGTAACTGGTCGATGAGATATGTAACTGATCGATGAGATATGTTACTGATCGATGAGATATGTAACTGGTCGATGAGATATGTAACTGGTCGATGAGATATGTAACTGGTCGATGAAATATGTAACTGGTCGATGAGATATGCAACTGGTCGATGAGATGTGTAACTGATCGATGAAATATTTAACTGATCGCTGAGATATGTAACTGGTCGATGAGATATGTAACTGGTCGATGAGATATGTAACTGGTCGATGAGGTATGTAACTGATTGCTGAGATATGGAACTGGTGGATGAGATATGTAACTGGTCGATGAGATATGTAACTGATCGATGAGATATGTAACTGGTCGATGAGATATGTGACTGATCGATGAGATATGTAACTGGTCGATGAGATATGTAACTGGTCGATGAGATATGTAACTGATCGATGAGATATGTAACTGGTCGATGAGATATGTAACTGGTCGATGAGATATGTAACTGGTCGATGAGATATGTAACTGGTCGATGAGGTATGTAACTGATCGATGAGATATCCAACTGATAGATAAGATATGTAACTGATCGATGAGATATCTACCTGGTCGATTAGATATGTAACTGATCGATGAGATATGTAACTGGTCGATGAGATATGTAACTGATCGATAAGATATGTAACTGATCGATGAGATATGTAACTGGTCGATGAGATATGTAACTGATCGATGAGATATGTAACTGATCGATGAGATATGTAACTGATCGATAAGATATGTAACTGATCGATGAGATATGTAACTGGTCGATGAGATATGTAACTGATCGATGAGATATGTAACTGGTCGATGAGATATGTAACTGATCGATGAGATATGTAACTGGTCGATAAGATGTGTAACTGATTGCTGAGATATTTAACTGATTGATGAGATATGTAACTGATCGATAAGATATGTAACTGATCGATGAGATATGTAACTGATCGATAAGATGTGTAACTGATTGCTGAGATATTTAACTGATTGATGAAATATGTAACGGATCAATGCAATATGTAACTGGTCGATGAGATATGTAACTGGTCGATGAGATATGTAACTGATCGATGAGATATGTAACTGATCGATGAGATATGTAACTGGTCGATGAGATGTGTAACTGATCGATGAAATATTTAACTGATCGCTGAGATATGTAACTGGTCGATGAGATATGTAACTGGTCGATGAGATATGTAACTGGTCGATGAGATATGTAACTGGTCGATGAGGTATGTAACTGGTCGATGAGATATGTAACTGGTCGATGAGATATGTAACTGATAATATATGTACTGATCGATGAGATATGTAACTGTTCGATGACATATGTAACTATCGATGTGATATACATCTGATTGATGAGATATCTAACTGAGCGTTTCTGACATTTCAGATTAACATGGCAGACAAGCAGAAAGATGCCGATGTGGTAAGTGCCATTTACCTGTAAATATGTGTGCTTTGCCTGGTTAATATTGTCGGTATGGGTCTGATATAGAGAGGGCGACCCGGTGAGATACATTTTAAGCAATCAGATATAAGTTCTTTTATTGAAAATAGCGGTTTTGAAACCTGTGTTTCAATTAAATTATGATTTTGTCGGTTTGTCCAACAGCGGACAGGTTATGCATTTATTTTGTCGGTTTGTCCAACAAACATAATATCATAGTTACAGATTAGTTTATTTGCGTGATCCCTAAAAGTCGATAATAACATCATAGTTACAGGTTACCGTTTATTTGTGTGATCCACACAACTTGATATCATAGTTATAGGCTACCGTCTATTTGAGTGATCTCTAATAATTGAAAACATCATAGTTACAGGTGACCGTTTATTTGAGTGATGCTGATGGATGATAACATCATAGTTACAGGTGACCGTTTATTTGAGTGATGCTGATGGATGATAACATCATAGTTACAGGTTACCGTTTATTTGAGTGATCCTAATAGTTGACGATAACAGCATAGTTACAGGTTACCGTTTATTTGAGTGATCCTAATAGTTGACGATAACATCATAGTTACAGGTTACCGTTTATTTGAGTGATCCCTAATGGTTGATGATAACATCTCAGTTACAGGTTACCATTTATTTGAGTGATGCTGATGGTTGATAACATCACAGTTATAGGTTACCGTTTATTTGAGTGATGCTGATGGTTGATAACATCACAGTTACAGGTTATCGTTTATTTGAGTGATCCTAATAGTTGACGATAACATCACAGTTACAGGTTACCGTTTATTTGAGTGATCCCTAATGGTTGATGATAACATCACAGTTATAGGTTACCGTTTATTTGAGTGGTCCTAATAGTTGATATCATAGTTACAGGTTACCATTTATTTGAGTGATTCCTAATAGTGGACGATAACTTCGTGGTTATGGTACCGATTATCTGAGTGATCCCTAATATTCGAGGATAACGTCATAGTTATGTTACCGATAATTTGAGTGATCGCTAATAGTTGTCGACAAAATCATAGTTACTGGTTACCGTTGAATTGAGTGATCCTAATAATTGATGATAACATCATAGTTACAGGTTACTGTTTATTTTAGTGATCCATTATAGTTGATAACATAATAGTTACAGGTTAACGATTATTTTAGTGATCCTAATAGTTGATGATAACATAATAGTTACAGGTTATCGATTATTTGAGTTATCCCTAGTAGTTGATGATAAACCAATAGTTAAAGGTTACTGTTTATTTTAGTGATCCATTATAGTTGATGATGACATAATAGTTGCAGGTTACGGTTGATTTGAGTGATCCCTAATAGTTGGCGATAACATCATAGTTACAGGTTACCGATTATTTGAGTGATCACTAATAGTTGTCGATAACATCATAGTTACAAGTTAATTTATTTCAGTGATCCCCGATAGTTGATGATAACATCATAATTACAGGCTATCGTTGAATTGAGTGATCCATAATAGTTGGCGATAACATCAGAGTTACAGGTTATCGTTTATTTCAGTGACCTCTAATAGTTGATAAAATCATAGATACAAGTTACAGTTGATTTGAGTGATCCTAATAGTTGATATCATTATATTTAGGTTACCGTTCATTTGAGTGATCCCTGATAGTTGATAACATCAGTTACAGGTTACGGTTTGTTTGAGGGATCCTAATAGTTGATATCATTATAGTTAGGTTACCATTCTTTTGAGTGATCCCTGATAGTTGATAACATCAGTTACAGGTTACGGTTTGTTTGAGGGATCCTAATAGTTTGATATCATTATAGTTAGGTTACCGTTCTTTTGAGTGATCCCTAATAGTTGATAACATCAGTTACAGGTTATGGTTTGTTTGAGGGATCCTAATAGTTGGTATCATTATAGTTAGGTTACCGTTCTTTTGAGTGATCCCTGATAGTTGATACCATCAGTTACAGGTTACGGTTTGTTTGAGGGATCTTAATAGTTGATATCATTATAGTTAGGTTACCGTTCTTTTGAGTGATCCCTAATAGTTGATAACATCAGTTACAGGTTACGGTTTATTTGAGCGATGCTGATAGTTGGTATCATTATAGTTAGGTTACCGTTCTTTTGAGTGATCCCTGATAGTTGATAACATCAGTTACAGGTTACGGTTTGTTTGAGGGATCCTAATAGTTGATATCATTATAGTTAGGTTACCGTTCTTTTGAGTGATCCCTAATAGTTGATAACATCAGTTACAGGTTATGGTTTGTTTGAGGGATCCTAATAGTTGATATCATTATATTTAGGTTACCGTTCATTTGAGTGATCCCTAATAGTTGATAACATCAGTTACAGGTTACGGTTTAGTTGAGCGATGCTGATAGTTGATATCATTATAGTTAAGTTACCGTTCATTTGAGTGATCCCTGATAGTTGATAACATCAGTTACAGGTTACGTTTTGTTTGAGGGATCCTAATAGTTGATATCATTATAGTTAGGTTACCATTCATTTGAGTGATCCCTGATAGTTGATAACATCAGTTACAGGTTACGTTTTGTTTGAGGGATCCTAATAGTTGATATCATTATAGTTAGGTTACCATTCATTTGAGTGATCCCTGATAGTTGATAACATCAGTTACAGGTTATGGTTTGTTTGAGGGATCCTAATAGTTGATATCATTATAGTTAGGTTACCGTTCATTTGAGTGATCCCTGATAGTTGATAACATCAGTTACAGGTTACGTTTTGTTTGAGGGATCCTAATAGTTGATATCATTATAGTTAGGTTACCATTCATTTGAGTGATCCCTGATAGTTGATAACATCAGTTACAGGTTACGTTTTGTTTGAGGGATCCTAATAGTTGATATCATTATAGTTAGGTTACCATTCATTTGAGTGATCCCTGATAGTTGATAACATCAGTTACAGGTTACGTTTTGTTTGAGGGATCCCAATAGTTGATATCATTATAGTTAGGTTACCGTTCTATTGAGTGATCCCAAAATAGTTGATGACATCAGTTACATGTTACCGTCTGCTTGTGTGATCCGTAATAGTTGCAGATAATATAATAGTTAAAGGTTTTCGTTTGAGTGAACCCTAATAGTTACAGGTTACAGTTTATTTGAGTGATCGCCAATAGTTGATGAAAACATCATAGTTACAGGTTATCGTTTATTTGAGTGATTCCTGATAGTTGATAACACCATAGTTTCAGGTCAGATCACCGTTTATTTGAGTGATCCCCAATATAGTTGATTATAACATCATAGTTACAGGTTACCGTTTATTTGAGTGATCCCCAATAGTAGATAACATTATAGTCACAGGTTACCGTTTATTTGAGTGATCCCTAATAGTTGATAACATCATAGTCACAGGTTACCGTTTATTTGAGTGATCCCTAATAGTTGATAACATCATAGTTACAGGTGAACATTTAGTTGAGTGATCCCCAATAGTTGATAACATCATAGTCACAGGTTACCGTTTATTTGAGTGATCCTAATAGTTGATAACATCATAGTTACAGGTGAACATTTAGTTGAGTGATCCCCAATAGTTGATAACATCATAGTCACAGGTGAACGTTGATTTCAGTGATCCTAATAGTTGATAACATCATAGTTACAGGTGAACGTTTAGTTGAGTGATCCCCAATAGTTGATAACATCATAGTCACAGGTTACCGTTTATTTGAGTGATCCTAATAGTTGATAACATCATAGTTACAGGTGAACGTTTAGTTGAGTGATCCCCAATAGTTGATAACATCATAGTCACAGGTGAACGTTTAGTTGAGTGATCCTAATAGTTGATAACATCATAGTTACAGGTGAACATTTAGTTGAGTGATCCCCAATAGTTGATAACATCATAGTCACAGGTTACCGTTTATTTGAGTGATCCCCAATAGTTGATAACATCATAGTTACAGGTGAACATTTATTTGAGTGATCCTAATAGTTGATAACATCATAGTTACAGGTGAACATTTAGTTGAGTGATCCCCAATAGTTGATAACATCATAGTCACAGGTTACCGTTTATTTGAGTGATCCCCAATAGTTGATAACATCATAGTTACAGGTGAACATTTATTTGAGTGATCCTAATAGTTGATAACATCATAGTTACAGGTGAACATTTATTTGAGTGATCCCTAATAGTTGATAACATCGTAGTCACAGGTGAACATTTAGTTGAGTGATCCCCAATAGTTGATAACATCATAGTCACAGGTTACCGTTTATTTGAGTGATCCCCAATAGTTGATAACATCATAGTTACAGGTGAACATTTATTTGAGTGATCCTAATAGTTGATAACATCATAGTTACAGGTGAACATTTAGTTGAGTGATCCCCAATAGTTGATAACATCATAGTTACAGGTGAACATTTATTTGAGTGATCCTAATAGTTGATAACATCATAGTCACAGGTTACCGTTTATTTGAGTGATCCCCAATAGTTGATAACATCATAGTTACAGGTGAACATTTAGTTGAGTGATCCCCAATAGTTGATAACATCATAGTCACAGGTGAACGTTTAGTTGAGTGATCCCCAATAGTTGATAACATCATAGTTACAGGTGAACGTTTAGTTGAGTGATCCCCAATAGTTGATAACATCATAGTTATAGGTGAACGTTTAGTTGAGTGATCCCCAATAGTTGATAACATCATAGTCACAGGTGAACGTTTAGTTGAGTGATCCCCAATAGTTGATAACATCATAGTTACAGGTGAACATTTAGTTGAGTGATCCCCAATAGTTGATAACATCATAGTCACAGGTGAACGTTTAGTTGAGTGATCCTAATAGTTGATAACATCATAGTTACAGGTGAACGTTTAATTGAGTGATCCCCAATAGTTGATAACATCATAGTTACAGGTGAACGTTTAGTTGAGTGATCCCCAATAGTTGATAACATCATAGTCACAGGTGAACGTTTAGTTGAGTGATCCCCAATAGTTGATAACATCATAGTTACAGGTGAACGTTTAGTTGAGTGATCCCCAATAGTTGATAACATCATAGTCACAGGTGAACGTTTAGTTGAGTGATCCCCAATAGTTGATAACATCATAGTTACAGGTGAACATTTAGTTGAGTGATCCCCAATAGTTGATAACATCATAGTCACAGGTTACCGTTTATTTGAGTGATCCCCAATAGTTGATAACATCATAGTTACAGGTGAACATTTAGTTGAGTGATCCCCAATAGTTGATAACATCATAGTCACAGGTGAACGTTTAGTTGAGTGATCCCTAATAGTTGATAACATCATAGTCACAGGTTACCGTTTATTTGAGTGATCCCCAATAGTTGATAACATCATAGTTACAGGTGAACATTTAGTTGAGTGATCCCCAATAGTTGATAACATCATAGTCACAGGTGAACATTTAGTTGAGTGATCCCCAATAGTTGATAACATCATAGTTACAGGTGAACATTTAGTTGAGTGATCCCCAATAGTTGATAACATCATAGTTACAGGTGAACATTTAGTTGAGTGATCCCCAATAGTTGATAACATCATAGTCACAGGTGAACGTTTAGTTGAGTGATCCCCAATAGTTGATAACATCATAGTTACAGGTGAACATTTAGTTGAGTGATCCCCATCATAGTTACAGGTGAACATTTAGTTGAGTGATCCCCAATAGTTGATAACATCATAGTCACAGGTGAACGTTTAGTTGAGTGATCCCCAATAGTTGATAACATCATAGTTACAGGTGAACATTTAGTTGAGTGATCCCCAATAGTTGATAACATCATAGTCACAGGTGAACGTTTAGTTGAGTGATCCCCAATAGTTGATAACATCATAGTTACAGGTGAACATTTAGTTGAGTGATCCCCAATAGTTGATAACATCATAGTTACAGGTGAACATTTAGTTGAGTGATCCCCAATAGTTGATAACATCATAGTCACAGGTGAACGTTTAGTTGAGTGATCCCAATAGTTGATAACATCACTAGTTACAGGTGAACATTTAGTTGAGTGATCCCTAATAGTTGATAACATCATAGTTACAGGTGAACGTTTAGTTGAGTGATCCCTAATAGTTGATAACATCATAGTCACAGGTGAATTCGGAGTTGAGTGATCCCCAATAGTTGATAACATCATAGTTACAGGTGAACGTTTAGTTGAGTGATCCCCAATAGTTGATAACATCATAGTCACAGGTGAACGTTTAGTTGAGTGATCCCCAATAGTTGATAACATCATAGTTACAGGTGAACATTTAGTTGAGTGATCCCCAATAGTTGATAACATCATAGTCACAGGTTACCGTTTATTTGAGTGATCCCTAATAGTTGATAACATCATAGTCACAGGTTAACGTTTATTTGAGTGATCCCTAATAGTTGATAACATCATAGTTACAGGTTAACGTTTATTTGAGTGATCCCTAATAGTTGATAACATCATAGTCACAGGTGAACGTTTAGTTGAGTGATCCCCAATAGTTGATAACATCATAGTTACAGGTGAACGTTTATTTGAGTGATCCCCAATAGTTGATAACATCATAGTTACAGGTGAACATTTAGTTGAGTGATCCCTAATAGTTGATAACATCATAGTCACAGGTTACCGTTTATTTGAGTGATCCCTAATAGTTGATAACATCATAGTTACAGGTGAACGTTTATTGGAGTGATCCCTAATAGTTGATAACATCATAGTCACAGGTGAACGTTTAGTTGAGTGATCCCCAATAGTTGATAACATCATAGTTACAGGTGAACGTTTATTTGAGTGATCCCCAATAGTTGATAACATCATAGTTACAGGTGAACATTTAGTTGAGTGATCCCTAATAGTTGATAACATCATAGTCACAGGTGAACGTTTAGTTGAGTGATCCCCAATAGTTGATAACATCATAGTCACAGGTTACCGTTTATTTGAGTGATCCCCAATAGTTGATAACATCATAGTTACAGGTGAACATTTATTTGAGTGATCCTAATAGTTGATAACATCATAGTTACAGGTGAACATTTAGTTGAGTGATCCCCAATAGTTGATAACATCATAGTTACAGGTGAACATTTATTTGAGTGATCCTAATAGTTGATAACATCATAGTCACAGGTTACCGTTTATTTGAGTGATCCCCAATAGTTGATAACATCATAGTCACAGGTGAACATTTAGTTGAGTGATCCCCAATAGTTGATAACATCATAGTTACAGGTGAACATTTAGTTGAGTGATCCCCAATAGTTGATAACATCATAGTTACAGGTGAACATTTAGTTGAGTGATCCCCAATAGTTGATAACATCATAGTCACAGGTGAACGTTTAGTTGAGTGATCCCTAATAGTTGATAACATCATAGTTACAGGTGAACATTTAGTTGAGTGATCCCTAATAGTTGATAACATCATAGTTACAGGTGAACATTTAGTTGAGTGATCCCCAATAGTTGATAACATCATAGTCACAGGTGAACGTTTAGTTGAGTGATCCCCAATAGTTGATAACATCATAGTTACAGGTGAACATTTAGTTGAGTGATCCCCAATAGTTGATAACATCATAGTCACAGGTGAACGTTTAGTTGAGTGATCCCCAATAGTTGATAACATCATAGTTACAGGTGAACATTTAGTTGAGTGATCCCCAATAGTTGATAACATCATAGTTACAGGTGAACATTTAGTTGAGTGATCCCCAATAGTTGATAACATCATAGTCACAGGTGAACGTTTAGTTGAGTGATCCCTAATAGTTGATAACATCATAGTTACAGGTGAACATTTAGTTGAGTGATCCCTAATAGTTGATAACATCATAGTTACAGGTGAACGTTTAGTTGAGTGATCCCTAATAGTTGATAACATCATAGTCACAGGTGAACGTTTAGTTGAGTGATCCCCAATAGTTGATAACATCATAGTTACAGGTGAACGTTTAGTTGAGTGATCCCCAATAGTTGATAACATCATAGTCACAGGTGAACGTTTAGTTGAGTGATCCCCAATAGTTGATAACATCATAGTTACAGGTGAACATTTAGTTGAGTGATCCCCAATAGTTGATAACATCATAGTCACAGGTTACCGTTTATTTGAGTGATCCCTAATAGTTGATAACATCATAGTCACAGGTTAACGTTTATTTGAGTGATCCCTAATAGTTGATAACATCATAGTTACAGGTTAACGTTTATTTGAGTGATCCCTAATAGTTGATAACATCATAGTCACAGGTGAACGTTTAGTTGAGTGATCCCCAATAGTTGATAACATCATAGTTACAGGTGAACGTTTATTTGAGTGATCCCCAATAGTTGATAACATCATAGTTACAGGTTAACGTTTATTTGAGTGATCCCTAATAGTTGATAACATCATAGTCACAGGTTACCGTTTATTTGAGTGATCCCTAATAGTTGATAACATCATAGTTACAGGTTAACGTTTATTTGAGTGATCCCTAATAGTTGATAACATCATAGTCACAGGTTAACGTTTATTTGAGTGATCCCCAATAGTTGATAACATCATAGTTACAGGTGAACGTTTATTTGAGTGATCCCCAATAGTTGATAACATCATAGTTACAGGTGAACATTTAGTTGAGTGATCCCTAATAGTTGATAACATCATAGTCACAGGTGAACGTTTAGTTGAGTGATCCCCAATAGTTGATAACATCATAGTCACAGGTGAACGTTTATTTGAGTGATCCCCAATAGTTGATAACATCATAGTTACAGGTGAACATTTAGTTGGGTGATCCCTAATAGTTGATAACATCATAGTCACAGGTGAACGTTTAGTTGAGTGATCCCCAATAGTTGATAACATCATAGTTACAGGTGAACGTTTAGTTGAGTGATCCCCAATAGTTGATAACATCATAGTCCCAGGTGAACGTTTAGTTGAGTGATCCCCAATAGTTGATAACATCATAGTTACAGGTGAACGTTTAGTTGAGTGATCCCCAATAGTAGATAACATCATAGTTACTGGTGAACGTTTAGTTGAGTGATCCGTAATAGTTTCCCTAATGGCAATACTCAGCGTGATCACAACGTCCCAACATGCTTATAAGTAAAAATTAATATTTCTGATATAATTTCGGGCTCCTTATTTAGGTGATTCAATCAGAATATCTTGACAAAGCTGCATTGCCAGATTCTTGACTCTCAGAAAGAGATTCTAACTACAAAAAAAAAATTAAAAACATAGAAATCAGCTGCTTGCCTCTGATGTAGGAAGATGCGGAGTTATTCTGCAACAACCGATCAGGAAAATGATGACAAGTCTCCAGCGATCAATGGCTGAGAATAGTCAATGACTGTCCTGTGCTCGGTTATTATTTTTATTGGAGGCTAAGTAATGAACATACCACATATTTTGTTTCCCAGTAACAGTGGAGGCGAAGATCTTCAAAGAACTAAAATATATCTCTGATCACCAGTTCTCACAATATATGTAGTGCAACAGATACAGCATTCAGTCAATCAGTGTCTTAACTGTTTATATACAGAAACTGGTTAACTGTAACAATTTTTTCAAAGTATTTGTCTTTGGGATTCTCTTGTTTGACGGCCTGCAGGCGGAGTGACTTTTGTATACGATTGCTGAAGGCGACATTAACCCTATCTGGCCTGGGCCTTTTCGGACCTGTTGTGGCCTGGGGAGGGGACGAAATGGCCCCCCCCCTAATTATTTTGTTTACCCCATGAGCTAGGGGGCAGAAACTTTCCACACTATACCCTTGGGTCAACCTCTACCAAAAAATTGACAAAAATCCAAGATGGCCGCTTTGATGACGTCACAGTGACGTCATATTCAAAAATGGCATTTTTTGGTCGATTTTTCAGTCAGATTTTCCGAATTTTTTATTTATGCAATTTCTTCGCAAAAACTGCATAATAAATTAGTAAATATTAATGTGATGTGAAATAAAATAGTTTTTGCCCCCTTTTCATCGTAGAAAAGCAGAAATTTTGAAGAAATATGACAAAAACATCACTTTTCTGGGACCCCCCACATGGCCGCCATCTTAAATTGTCCCATGATCCTCTGCTCGGGGGGTTATGCAAATAGGCTCAAAATGACCCCAATATGATAAACTATAAAGTCACGGAGTTTCAGCTCTCCATTTTTTGTCGTTCCGGAGATAGCGCAGAAAGTTTGGTAGGTGGGGCCATTTCGGCCGGCCCCCCCAGGCCAGGTAGGGTTAAAATAAATTCGCTCTCTTTCTCTTCCTTGCATACGAATGCGTATCTTCCTGTATGTACATTAAATATTTTGCCATAAAAAGAAAAAAAACGTTTGCATGAACGATACCCAATAGATTGTCTTATTGAGCATACAAAATAAGTATATATGAAGTAGTAGTAGTACTAGTTACTAAGAGAATACGTCTTATTGTTGAAGGGTACGGCAGCAAAGAAAGCAAGTCTGGAAAGCACAGGATCCAAACAGGTTCGATCAGAAATAGCGCGTCCAGCTGGATCTGCACCTTTGATCGATTACCCAGGTGGACCAGGTACCAGCCAGGAGATAACTTTGGGTCAAGGTAAGGACCATGAACTCATTGCTCATAAATCGATTCGAACTTTTCGATCGGATGCGAGTACCTCAGTTAGATGGTTATATACTGAATTGTTCAAGTACCGTAACATTTTTCTCAAAGTAAGAATATTATAAAGGTGGTGATCTCACATATTAATGTCTCAGATGATTGTTCTTTAATGTACTTTGTCACTATCATTCTGGCAATCGCATATTGTCAAATCTTTCTGGTCCACTCACGCACATATCGTTGATCATGCAGGGGAAGACCAACTTTGCGAGATGCCACAACCTGTCCAAATAGTGAAGATTAGTGACTCGACTGAACTCCATGTTGGGACCAAGATCACACACACCCACAACTACTTCACTGGTACACACAGAAGAGAGCATGGTAGGTCCAGTTATCGTCCACTGTTATGAGAGGAGCTTATGATGTCTTCACCAGCGACTGATCACCCATTGTGTTAATTATATTGTGTGTGTTTATATCGGAGGTTACTAGAATAGCAAACGTGGTGATTTGTCATGTACATATTTAGTATCCACGGTGCAGGTTTTTGTCACGAGGCCACGTCCTTTCAATGTCTAAATTTAGGATGAATAAGAAATGTTTGCTATCCAAGACTATATTCATTGTTATAAGCAAACGACCTCGTGTAAATGAATGAATCGTAATGGCGGTCAATAGTTGACGGAAGAATGCACTGACCAAGCCTTTGTGTAGCACTGTATTCACAGTAGATTGGACATGGTGAACAGTTCTGTACAATGACCACCAGTGATCCTACCATAGATGGACATGGTATACTGTATTCACAGTAGAGTGGACATGGTGGACAGTTTTCTACAATGACCACCAGTGATCATACCATACATGGATGTGGTATATACTGTATTCACAGTAGAGTGGACATGATGGCAGTTTTGTACAATGACCACCAGTGATCATACCATACATGGACGTGGTATACTGTATTCACAGTTTAATGGACTTAGTGGACAGTTCTGTACAATGACCATCACTTATCATATCATGTATGGACGTGGTATACTGTATTCACAATACAGTGGACAGTTCTGTACAACGACCACCAGTGATCATTACATACATGGATGTGGTATACTGTATTCACAGTTTAGTGGACTTAGTGGACAGTTCTGTACAATGACCATCACTTATCATATCATATATGAACGTGGTATACTGTATTCACAATACAGTGGACAGTTCTGTACAATGACCACCAGTGATCATACCATACATTTCGCCCAACAATTAAACTGGTCACTGCTCGCGAAACGTTGGGTGCACCTTTCGTGAAATGTTGGCAAAAGGTTCGCGAAAGCATGTGCGAAAGGTTGATAATAACTTATGATTATTTTATATTCATTTCATAGCTTTCGCGAAAGGTAGCTCACGATCGTAACTGACGTAAAGCAATCCGCATTTGACGAGACAAGATGGCAACATACGCGGGAGTGTTAGATCTTCGTGGCATTCCTTGGAGAATGCGGGTTATAGTTGCGTATGTTTTAGGACCACTATTCTCGATTTTACCCAGCAATGATTTGGAAGGGCCTAGAGACACAACGTCACTGAAGGCAATAAGTCTTTTTTTGTCAGTGAAATCGCCATTTTGAGATAGAAATATCTGCTCGTTTCTCGTCTTCATAGCAACTGGACACGCCCCTTATGAATGGCTGACGCCATGTTTCAGATTGGGCTTCATGCACTGCGAAGTTCATTTGGATGTGAAAGACTTCAATTCCAAAAACAAGCCATACAGCACAATGAACTCAAATAAGGGGCTGATTATGCAACTAGATGACTAGATGAATACCGTGATACAGCTCCAGGCACCAGTACATACGATCTCGATTGTACGTGAATCACAGCTTGCATAATGGACCGGTGAGGAAAACTGGTACGTCGTCCTGATTTTATATTAGCAACACATTCGCAAAATTTAGTTTATGGACCTAATTGCCCGGCTATAGAAATTCCAGGGTTTCCATGGAAAAATCATGGAAAAGACTTACGCTGGAAAAAGGCTAGAGTATTCGGACAGTTTTCCATGGTTTTTCCATGCTCTGAATCCACGATATGCAAATTTGTTTTGAGAAAGGCGGGAAATGGTTGTCCAGGGTTTCCATGGACGAGGCTGGACAGTGTCCAGGGTTTCCATGGACGAGGCTGGACATTGCCCAGGGTTTCCATGGACGAGGCTGGACATTGTTCAGGGTTGTTCCATGGACGAGGCTGGACATTGTACAGGGTTTCCATGGACGAGCTGTCCAGGGTTTCCATGGACGAGCTGTCCAGGGTTTCCATGGACGAGGCTGGACATTGTCCAGGGTTCCATGGACGAGGGAGGCTGGATATTGTCCAGGGTTTCCATGGTCGAGGATGGACACTGTTCAGGGTTTCCATGGTTGTGAGACTGAACGATGTCCAGTCCTCACCATGGAACAATGTCCAGGGTTTTTCCATGTTTTCTACAGTATTGCTGCAGATCAACTGGTTTTGGCAACTGATTCATGTCGCAGAATATATCTGGATTTCTGACTCCATAAATGCAGGCACTAGATTCCGTCATGAGACATAAGAATACTCATTTTTATATCTTAAACAACTGTATGAAATGAATAATTGCTATGATTATATGGATTAATGTATGTTAGGCCACATTCTACTTTAATTTATTGATGTCAAATTGTCAAGATAATTGTTTTGTTTTCAATGCCATTTTTGTGTCTATACATGTTACTACACTTGAATATATTCATTGTCAGCTTATTAACATGATTAACGGAATACTAAAAGACACTATATTACATTATCAGGAATTCCACAGTATATACAATTATCACACTTTGGCAAAATGGGCGCAATTCTTTGCAGTAGACCTTCAGCTGCAGAAATGCGCAGGAGCCCTTCCAAATCACTTTGAACGGGATTAAGTTGTGAACGGCTCAGAACATTACATCACAGAACATTGTGAACAACCTGCTCATGACTCAAAAATGGCAGGTTACATCGGTTGCGTTTAGCTGATTGGCTGATGACATGTGGATTTGATTTTGGGAATTCCCTTGTATAGTTACCGAATGTAGGCTGAAAATGGATACACACGATCCTAGGGTCAGTCTTACCATGTATAGAGGACCCAGATGGTTACAGGTTGTATGTGGAGAGTAAATTAGTTAAAACCTGGTACTCTGGTTTCAATTGTTCATTCTGGTGATGACAAATCTTGTTACCAATTTTTATACGCCAAAAGGCGGACGTATTATGTGATT
The DNA here is from genome assembly GCA_036873755.1 of Hanleya hanleyi. Classification (NCBI taxonomy): domain Eukaryota; kingdom Metazoa; phylum Mollusca; class Polyplacophora; order Lepidopleurida; family Hanleyidae; genus Hanleya; species Hanleya hanleyi. The sequence continues at coordinate 31,725 of JAVTVY010002680.1, forward strand.
GCGGTTTCCGTCCGTCTGTCCGTCTCTCTGTCTGTCTGTCCGTCCCGCGTGTCCGGTCTATATCTGGATCAGTTTTCTATCCACAGTTCCAATTTTTGGTGAGTGGATACCTTACGGGGAGACGATGTGTCGCGTACCAAAATGAAGGTGGAGGTCAGCGGTCAAAGGTCACTAGCCTGAAAATGGGAAATTACTGAAGTGTTTGTGTCCGGTCTATATCTGTGAACAATTTCTATCCACATTCGCAATTTTTTGTGAGTGGATATGATAGGTGGAGAGGATGTGTCGCGTACTAAAATTGAGGTCGAGGTCAGAGGTCAAAGGTCACTGTTGCCTAAATCAATTATTGATCATTGACAGTTTTCCAGATACAGTTCTAATTTTTGGTGAGTGGATGCCCTAGGGTGGACCGATGTGTTGCATACCGAATGTAGGTCAAGGTCAGAGGTCAAAGGTCAGTATGACCGAAAAATCAGGAAATCATTAAAAAAAATGTAATTTTTTGTGAGTGGATTCAGTAGGGAGAAATGAAGTGCCACATACAAAAAAATGAGGTCACGGTCGAAGGTCAAAGGTCACCGTGACCCCAAAATCAGGAAATTATTAAAAATAAGATTTTTTTGCGTCAGTAGGTACATTAGGGGGACACGATGTGTCACCTATCAAAATGTAGGTCAAGGTCAAAGGTCAAGATTACTGTGACCCCAAAATTGTGAAATTGTTAGAAAATCATGATTTTTTCAGTCCATTGAGAAATTACAGGGAGCCGTTTTGTCATGTACCAAAATTTAGATCCAGGTCAATACTCAAGGTCACTATGACCCCAGAATCAAGGTCAGAGGTCAGTGTGACCGAAAAATCAGGAAATCATTAAAAATTGCTAATTTTTGTCAGTGGATTAATAGGGGGAAATGAAGTGCCGCATACCAAAAATTAGGTCAAGGTTGAAGATCAAAGGTCTCTGTGACCCCAAAATCAGGAAATTATTTAAAATAATTTTTTTTGTGTCTGTAGATACATTAGGGGGACACGATGTCTCACATACCAAATGTAGGTCAAGGTCAAAGGTCAAGGTCACTGTGACCCCAAAATCATGAAATTGTTAAAAATCATGATTTTGTGTGTCCATTGAGGAATTACGGGGAGACGGTTTGTCATGTACCAAAATTTAGGTCAAGGTCAATAGTCAAGGTCACTGTGACCCCAGAATCAAGAAATCTTTAAAAATTACTTTTTTGTCAGTAGATACATCAGGGGGACATGATGTGTTACGTACCAAAATGTAGGTCACGGTCGAGGGTCAAAGGTCACTGTGACCCTAAAGATCAGGAAATTATTAAAAATAAGATTTTTTTGCGTCAGTAGGTACATTAGGGGGACACGATGTGTCACCTATCAAAATGTAGGTCAAGGTCAAAGGTCAAGATCACTGTGACCCCAAAATTGTGAAATTGTTAAAAAATCATGATTTTTTCAGTCCATTGAGAAATTACAGGGAGCCGTTTTGTCATGTACCAAAATTTAGATCCAGGTCAATGCTCAAGGTCACTATGACCCCAGAATCAAGGTCAGAGGTCAGTGTGACCGAAAAATCAGGAAATCATTAAAAATTGCTAATTTTTGTCAGTGGATTTAATAGGGGGAAATGAAGTGCCGCATACCAAAAATTAGGTCAAAGTTGAAGATCAAAGGTCTCTGTGACCCCAAAATCAGGAAATTATTTAAAATAATTTTTTTTGTGTCAGTAGATACATTAGGGGGACACGATGTCTCACATACCAAATGTAGGTCAAGGTCAAAGGTCAAGGTCACTGTGACCCCAAAATCATGAAATTGTTAAAAATCATGATTTTTTGTGTCCATTGAGGAATTACGGGGAGACGGTTTGTCATGTACCAAAATTTAGGTCAAGGTCAATAGTCAAGGTCACTGTGACCCCAGAATCAAGAAATCTTTAAAAATTACTTTTTTGTCAGTAGATACATCAGGGGGACATGATGTGTTACGTACCAAAATGTAGGTCAAGGCCGAACGTCAAGGTCACTGTGACCCCAAAGATCAGGAAATTCATAAAAATCAGAATTTTTTGCGTCCATTGATCCATTGATACATTGATCGTGTAATGCGAGGTTGCATTCTGTTCATTCATCCATTAACATTTGTTGTCCATGCGATATTTCTAGTTTCAAGGTATGGATTGGTACCAAACTTTGAGTATACCTAACTCACATGGCAAAGTGGAGTCAAACATTTTGAGATTAATTTGTCAAAGGTCAAGGTCACAGTTCCCCAAAACTGAATCAAGTTCAGCTGACAATATGTGTTAGGTTGGAATATTCAGAATTCTTTCTCCTACATGTATTTGGCATTTGTTCTGTGGAGTTATCTCCCATATTTGAAACAGCTACATTTAGTTAAAAAACATACATTTACTAATTTATAAGGAGAGGGGTCATTTATGAACTTCATACCTGTTTATTAACTCAAGAACAACTGTTTACTTCATCCCTTTTTTCTTCCTTCATGAAAAATTCTCTCGCCCGTAAGGAATCCATTTGCAGGAAAACTGCTATTTTCTTGTGTTGTCGATTTCAGTGTGGGATATGTGAGCTCTCAGCTCTTTTTTAAAGGTCAGCTAGTTACCAAGAGTTAAACCCATTTTAATTATAATTCAATATAACATGTGATATATGTTACATTCTCAGAAGCACAAAATCGTAGACCTTTCTCTGGATTGCTAGATACCATTTGGAATCAAGGCTAATAAACAACCTTGCATGCAATTTGGACCAGTGTAATTCCAGATATGCGGACGTATATTGAAGTCCCTTGGGCTCTTGTTACATGTAGGCCTACATGTTTGGACCAATATAGGCAGGGTTGAGGATGATTCATATTTGGAATTTGAAATTTGAGCAGTTCAGTCTTTTATGTCGAATTAACATACCACCGTCTGATATTACTAAAGTTGGTGAAATTAGTGAAAAAGATTGTGCAAGTCACTGCTGAAATAAAATTGTAATGCCCCGTGCAATTACAATTAGAATTGTGGACCAATATAGTAAACAATATAGTGTGGTCGGAAGCTATGCAAATAAAGTTAAGCTATCCGAATAAGAATAAGGCTTATGGGCAAACGTTCTTCTTCAGAAAATTCTGCATCTATTCCAGCCGAATAGTCTGGTTTGTCGGGAGATGGAAATATCAAAGATTGTCAATATCTGTGAACCAAATGCCAATCAATTTTAAATCAAAAAAGCAAAATTGTTGTCATTGGATTGTTATAGGAGATCTCGGAGAATAACAATAAACAGGTCAGACACAATTTTCAGTGTTGTCACTAGATGTTATTTTCGCTGATTTACCATCTTGGTTTCCTAGATAAAATTACTGCCCATTTTAAAACACAAGAAACAGTGCAACTTACATAT
>JAVTVY010002681.1:0-33059 GCA_036873755.1 Hanleya hanleyi
ATGTTATGCTCTGGACACGAAACGTTACGGACCAACATAAAATTTTACCCTAGGTGGCGCCACCTGTAGATGCATATGCACCATCCCGAGCGAGGTCTCATGGTATGGTAGCTACATACAAAATTTGATAAGAATCCAATTAGCTGTTAAGTTATGCGCCGGAAACGAAATGTTACGGACAGACAAGAGAAAGTTCTGACCCTAGATGGCGCCACCCGTAGATGCACATGCACCAAATGCAATCCCAAGTGAGGTATCATGGTATGGTAGCTGCATACCAAATTTGAGAGGAATCCAAGTAGAGGTTGTCAAGTTATGCTCCGGAAACGAAATGTTACGGACTGACAAGAGAAAGTTTTGACAATAGATGGCGCCACCTGTAGACGCAAATGCGCCAAATGCAATCCCAAGTGAGGTCTCACGGTATGGTAGCTGCATACCAAATTTGAGAAGAATCCAAGTAGTAGTTGTCAAGTTATGCTCCGGAAACGAAATGTTACGGACAGAAAAGAGAAAGTTTTGACCTTAGGTGGCGCCACCTGTAGATGCAAATGCGCCAAACGCAATCCCAAGTGAGGTCTTACGGTATGGTATCCGCATACCAAATTTGAGAAGAATCCAAGTAGCGGTTGTCAAGTTACATGTACATGATTTTACAAAATTAATGTTTGAACAAAACATGCTCTTAACTAATTTTTGTGATATGTGATATGAATGAATAAGACCATTGTCACTTGATTGGTTGTTTAGCATGACCTGAATATTTCAAACACACATGTATGCTCGATGCTATAATTATTTATTATTAATTATTAGATTGCAAACCAATTGTATTAAATATGAAGTTTCACTCACAAAAATATATATCCCTCATATATTTCAATTAGTTGTCCTCAAAATATAAATGAGGGCTGGTCATGCTAAACAACCGATCAAGTGACAAATGCCTATTATGGAACTTTCTTAAGGAGAGTATTTGGATTTCACTCTTTAATTTCTTAATTTCAGCTGATCATAATATGAACATGCATATTCTATAGTATTCAAGTTATTAAGAATTAAAACCACCAATTTGTCAATTTGTATACTGATTTCCCTGAATCAACAAGGTTCATTGTTTGTAAGCTGTCTATAATAAGTCATTTTGCAAAATATCATAATCTCGAAATTGAAGATGGATGTGCCAATATCTTCGCTTCTAAATCAGCCTCTGTCCTATGTCTCTAACTATCCTTGAACAGCTGCTGATTCAGAGAGACCTTAATTAGTGCCTCTACACCGCTAGGAGATGCTTCGAAAATCGAATACGGTTGGTAACATGTACGGCTACCAGCCAATTGGCAAAGCATTCTGACTATGAACCAACCTATCAATCAAGATTGGATAACGCAGATAAAGTGCCTCTGGCAACAAAGAGGTGCAAATGTGTCTGTCTGAATCAGGGGCTTTGCAAGGAGAGTGAGGGACATAGGACAGAGGCTGATTACATGAGTATATCCATGATCATGCACAAGAACAATTACATTTTCGTCAGTTGTCTCCCTTTAATTGATTTTTTTTTGTACAAAGATGGCAAGATAAAAGTCAGATGTAAAATTTCTTTCCGGGAAAAGTTAAACAATGATTGCAATCTTCAGGAACATAGGTGCACCATCATTATACATTTTGTCCAATGTGTACAGCCACAAGTAAATTTAGATCAAACAACTATCTGAGGATATGTGGCCTCAACGGTATCCTGGCCTGCCCGACGATGATTAGAATAAACGGTTCAGAGCGAACATGGCCGAAGATGGAACTTTCTGAACTGGAGACTTCTGATTGGACAAGAATACATCTAACGGACAGGAACGAATATGACAGATGCAAATGATGGCCTCTGATTGGACAAGAATCTTCTTGAATTGTAAATATACCCAACGCGGCTCCCCCAGCGTGGGTATGATGTAACATTGAGGAGAATAAACTATATGAAAAAAACTTCTTGTTGTTGTTGTTCTCTCATGTGTCATCCTTGTTGTTGTTGCTGTTGTTGTTCTCTCTCCGGTCTATATCATGGCGTTATGTTAGAGTGTTAAGGTGTAACGACGGGCGTTGACGGGCGTCACTGCATTTCGAAGAATTAGTGACTATTCCATGGAATATCAGAGCTTCTGAGCTATTTCACCAGGGCGTTGAAGCATTGAGCTTGGTGTTGGCGGGCGTTGCTACAAGATGACACCTCACACGACGCATTCGGACCAAGGATGGTCCATCTCTACACCAAATACCTTCCTTCACTGCTAAAAAATGCCCACTTTCGCTACTACTCGTACTGATGACGTCACCAATGACGTCACAGATGCTGCGGACATGCCTCAAATCGGGGTGTACACCCCGAGAGCTACAACATGACACCTCCCACGACGCATTCGGACCAAGTATGGTCCATCTCTACCCCAAATACCTTCCTTCACTGCCCCAAAATGCCCACTTTCGCTGCTACTCGTACTGATGACGTCAACAATGACGTCACAGATGACGTGAACATCCCTCAAATCGGGATGTGCCCCCGAGAGCTACAAGATGACACCTCCCACGACGCATTCGGACCGAGGATGGTCCCTCTCTACCCCAAATACCTTCCTTCACTGCCCTAAAATGCCCACTTTCGCTACTACTCGTACTGATGATGTCACCGATGACGTCACAGGTGACGCGGACATCCCTCAAATCGGGATGTACACCCCGAGAGCTACACCATGACACTTCCCTAGACACATTCGGACCAAAGATGGTCCCTCTTTACCCCAAACTCACCCCCACGCACCCCCCAAAATGACCACTTTACTTACTATAACCAACTGCGCATGCGCAGATTGACGCGACTTGCACTTAAAAACACACCATTCTGACTCTAACCCACACAAGCTTCACTTTGACACCTTCCAGGACGCATTCGGACCAAGGATGGTCCATCTCTACCCCAAACACACACCTACATACCCCCCAAAATGCCTGCTTTCTATACTACGGCCAGACTGCTCATGCGCAGACTATTGGATACGGACGAACCATTAGTCCAGTCGGATGCTCCTCCACGAGAGCTTCAAAATAAGACCTCATACGACATCATAGGATCATTACGGGCTCACCTAGACCCCAAAACGTCCATCCCGTATGGGCCTATACCCCCATAGCCATGCAGTATAGGCCTATGGGCCTACCCAGGCCTCGATGAACTTTTCCAAAAATTTCACCGTTTCGCTCCGGGACCCTTCCCATCGTGTTTTAAATGACGAGACGTGAAAAACAAATCCAAACAGCCCATATCACAATGAACGTGTGTGAATTTCCAAGGTTGAACCTATACCCCCATATAGCCAGTATGGGACTATATGGGCTATATGGTACTTTTCCAAAATTTCACCGTTGCGCTCCGAGACCCTTCCCATCGTGTTCTAAATGACTAGACGTGAAAAACAAATCCAAGCAACCCATATCACAATGAACGTGTGTGAATTTCCCTGGTTGAACCTATACCCCCATATAGCCAGTATGGAGCTATATGGGCTATATGGCACTTTTCCAAAAATTTCACCGTTTCGCTCCGGGAGCCTTCCCATCGTGTTCTAAATGACGAGACGTGAAAAACAAGACCAAACAACCCATATCACAATGGACGTGTGTGAATTTTCCAGGTTGGACCTATACCCCCCATAGCCAGCCTATAGGCCTATATACAGACCTCGGTGACTTTTTCCAAAAATTTCACCGCTTCGCTCCGGGACCCCTCCCATTGTGTTTTTCTCGGCGAGACGAGAAAAACGAGACCCCACAACCCATAGTAAAGCCCACAAAAAAAATTGACCACCCCTCCCCTCATATAGCCAGTATGAACCTATATACAGACCTCGCTGACTTTTCCCAAAAATTTCACCGATTCGCTCCGGGACCCTTTCCATTGTCATTTTCTTGGCGAGACGAGAAAAACGAGACCCCACAAGCCATAGTAAAGCCCACGAAAAAAATTGACCATCCCCATACTCCATACAGGCATTTTCCCTTATATTGTATAATACAGACCCGTATTGTAGGGGTAAAGTCCGTGTTCCGCTTTTTTTCCGGAGAAATTTTTACATGCACCCACCCCATTGACTTGATAGGTAGGTGCCAATAAGCCCGGGGACCGATATTAGCCCTTTTGGCTAGGGTTGATAGGTGTTTTCTCCTATTTTAGGGGTAAAGTCCGTGTTCCGCTTTTTATAGTTTCGGAAACAAATCCTAATTTTACATGCACCCACCCCATTGACTTGATAGGCAGGCCCCGATAAGCCCGGGGACCGATATTAGCCCTTTTGGCTAGGGTTGATAGGGGTTTTCCCCTATTTTAGGGGTAAAGTCTGTGTTCCGCTTTTTATAGTTTGGGAATAAAATCCTAATTTTACATGCACCCACCCCATTGACTTGATAGGCAGGTCCCAATAAGCCCGGGGACCGATATTAGCCCTTTTGGCTAGGGTTGATAGGTGTTTTCCCCTATTTTATGGGTAAAGTCCGTGTTCCGCTTTTTATAGTTTCGGGAAAAATCCTAATTTTACATGCACCCACCCATGACTGGATGCCCCTTCACGAATGCTTCACTTTGATACCTCACTCGACCCAATCGGACCATGCAGCGTATTTGAAGTCTGGGGACTACTTTTTCTCCGCGGAAGCTTTCTTCCGCGACCGCATTACCGCCAGACCGCATCACCGCGAAAGAATACATGCCCAGGGGCCCTTTGCCGGAACTATAGTCACCCAGAGTTACCTCCCCCTAGATTGGAACTCTTCTGTGTTGGAGGTAGTTTTTGGTCTCTTGAGAAACAACGCCACCTACGCCACCAAGAGTTATCTCCCCCGGCAAAATATGCGTTGTAATGCACTTTATATACGACTGACGTTCGTGCGTCACCCCTAGCTTGCAAATTTACCTGGCGTCCGGGATAAATCGATCAGATGCGGAAACAACCCTGGACCAAGTATGTGGCAGAGATGGAGAAATGCCTTGCCGAGTCTTACATCAGATGAGTTGTTTGAGATGATCTGTCATCACAGCTCCCGAGCTAGCGTATCTAATTCCGTTTAAGCCGGTGCTGGAGGCAGCGTGGATAGTTCAGAGTCTCGACATGAACATCATAGTCTCAACATGAACATCTGCAATAAAAGCGCTGCTGAGATACTAAGGCTACGTCCGAGATTCCTCCGTATTCTCGGGTCGAATGTTGGGTGTCGAATGTTGGGTGTCGCGAATTCTTTCCTGTAGAGTCATATGGTTGCTGTTTAATCGTCAGACGTCGTCAATTTTTCTCACCTCTTGCATATCGCTCCAATTTACAAGTTCACCACGTAATCAGAAGCTAAGGAAGCCGTTATCACTCCCGGGAATCGCATTCTGGTAAAACTGCTATAATTCGATGGTAAGTACAAGCTAACGGATAAATAGAAGCAAGATGTATATGAGGTGGACACGCCAAATCTGAACATGCCAGTATTCAGAATGGAAAAGGAGACTGGTGCGGCTAGGTTCCGAACCTGACGAAAAAACAATCTTCATCTAGAAAATAACAAGCGTCAGATCTGAAATTTTCAGTATTCAGCCGTCGTCTACGGAACCGTGGAGGGGACATAGTTAATATTTTTTTTTAATTTTCCCCGAGATAGTATGCCCCGAGATAATATCCAGGGGAAAATCGCCATCAGTCAAATTTATCAGTGGATGGGGAGGAGGGGGAGTGAGGGGGAGGTGGGGAATGATTGGTCAATTATCTCGGGTGAAACATATCACCCGAGATAATTGACAGTGGGTAATAAATGACAGAAAATATTTCTATACACATGCACAAGTAATAATAAATTTTGATCAGTTTAGACTAATATTGTATTCCACATATAGAGTATCAATCAGAATATCTGATATTTGAGATAGCTCTCGCTAAAAGTCGAAAAATTCCATTGGACCATAGACAACTCGTCTTTTATAACTTTTCAAAGTAGGATAAGCTTTCCGTGGACGCTACGAGGCTTGATAGAATCTTTCACAATATAATAGACTCTCTTATCAAACGACTCTCCTAATAAAACTTACCGAAGTCTGGTCGCCACGTTTCGTTCAAATATCACGAAACTGCGTCAGGGCGGTACTGTGAGTAGCACAAAAGAAAGAAAAAAAAAGAAAGAAAGAAATAAAGGGCATTAGACGTCCATTGAAAACAAGAAGTTGTGTTGTTGTTTTTTTGTCCGAAGACCGTGAAACTCAAAATTACTATGGGGTTCAGGTAATTGAGTTAAAATGAATACAGAATTCAATAAAGAGTCCATACCGCGCGTACAGTGGTTGTGTGAACATAACACGTAAAAGGTACGAGTCTGTCGACCGTCATGTAAGTGTGCTTAGAATCGTTTAAGGGAGGAAAAAGGATTCAAACGGACATTTAACGTCCTCTAGGAACTGTTAAACGAAAAAGAAATCATGGGACGGGTTGTCAGTAATTTACAGTACAGTGGGGAAAGTGACATAAAACTCAGAGAAATCCAAAACGGAATTTAACGCCCACTGGGATATGAAATATATATTTATATGACGTTTATATGTCGCCATTCAAAGATGTCCAGGATGGTGTTGGAGACAGATGCCAGAGATTAATGTCAAACGGTCAAATCACGCGGTTTTTACTACTACAAATAATAATAATAATAATAATAATAATAATCAAGGTTTTTAACCTTGGTCATATCTTACTATGCTGTGACTCATGAATTAACTTGAATTTTTGGGTGATAACTATGATACTAAAGCCGAAACGGCTACCATGGCAACCGGTTGATATGGGCGACAATTCCCAATTTTATAAGAGGTTGGTTTTGTCAAACACGAGTTCGGATGCCAGAATAAGTCCATTCCCAATATTCCATTTTAGTTCAAGATCTACGGCACTTTTAATCGTACGTCGATAGCCAAAAGATCTGAGCATGCTTTCTAGACCAGAACTTTATGCTGCACTTTGAATGAAAAATGCGACTTTTTTCGATTTCTTGACAAAATGTTATAGAAAATTGATAAGACGAATATATAATCAGCAAAGATGTAACTATGCCTCCATATTTAACTCTAACTTGAAGATGTTGATCTGGTTCAAACATACACATGAGAAAAAAGCCATATGTAATTGATTACAATGGTCCGTCGTGATGATTCTATCCAAAATAAGGTCAAAATTGCTCAACACCATATAACATATCGCTAGAACTATTTCGCTGATATCTTTATTTCTGTCGTGAGGTTATTTGTATACATCCAGCAACCTGACGGCAGCCATTGCACATACAGCAATGTCACCCGACTTTTGTCACGAAATTCGCCATACAGTTATTCCTACCGACGTTTTCGGCGAAATATGCAAATGAATATTTTTTCTGCAGAGACCGCGATTTAGCTCAACCACCGGACTCATGTTCGCCAGTAGAGAGCTGAAAACTTCAACAACCTGTATTTGGGACATGATGTATCACACGACGCAACGTATGTTCTTTTATGGACGAAGGCTGAATCTTGAATGTCGAATCTGACGCTTGCTAAACACATTTTAGATGAAGCTCGTGGACATAAGTTTGAATTTAGCTCTACTTTTTCTAGTAAAGGATTACACAAACAATATTAACTGCGACCTGAATGTGATGCAAGCTAATAATGGTGCAATGTTAATAGCCTATGGTACTTTGAATTTCCACAGAAACGGTTAAAAAATATCAGTAAAATAAATAAAATAAAATAAATAAGTAAATGAGAAATTTCGAACGAAAAGACCTTAAATGAAGTTTTGGAATTCACCGTGGCGTCAGTAGGATGGTCAGCGAGATATATAAGTTGCATCGTTCGATAGAGCATGCCCCAAATTCAGATTGTTGAAGTTTCAGCTCTGTATTTTCGAAGATTAGCCACATGGTGGAGCCAAATCCCGGTCTCTGAAAACAAACAACACAGTTGGCAGATTCTCTCGAAGAAGGGGTAGGGGTAACTTCATGGCGACTTCCTGCACAAGAATCCGGTGACAATGGTGGCAATTGCTGAATACCCAATGGCCGTCGTCAGTTTTTTTGGAGACATAAAGATATCCTGCTGGTAGAAATAGAGATATCAACAGGCTAATTCTGTGATACTGACTTGAGCAATTTTAACTTCATTTTGGACGAAAACATTGTGTGAGACATTTGTAATCAATAACATATGGCTTCTTCTCAGGTAATTGCTTGGACCAGTTCAGCACCTTCAAAGAGTCGAATATGGAGGCGCAGTTACATATTTGAGAAAAGTACATTTGTTTCATCGATTTCGTTCAATTTCTGGTCAAGAAATCGAAAAATCGCATTTTTTCTTTTAAAATGCAGCAGCTTTGACCACACAGATGCACTTTTTCAGACTAGACACAAAGTTTGGCCTCAAAGGTACGACTGAAAGTGCCGTCTCTCTTGGACTATTTGATTATGGCTAGCATTTCATCTGGAAGGGAAATACAGTTGTTCAAGCATTGTTACCATGATAGCAGTCACTTTCATAAAATAAATGCATAATTGTCTAAAGTATCTGTATGCCAAATTTCGCAAATAACATTTTAATACAGGTTGGGATATTAACAAAAAAAAATCTCATTCTCAGGTGGAATTTTGGTAGGAGAATTTTTTTATCAGAAATGGAACTTTGGCTTGTCATATATGGTTAAGCGCTTTAACAATTCTCACAAGATCCACACCATTCTTTTCAGCACTCTGAAGAGTACTTATAGACCGTTTGGAATCCGTTTAATGTAGATGGAGCTAACTCATTGTCGGATTGTCGCAAAGTAAGTTTTCTCCCCTTTATTTGTATTTAGATTTTCTTACACTGACGAAATGTCGTGAAGTTTTCTACCTATATCCCTCCACGGTATAGGTTGGTTTCCATCTTTCAGACCATCGGAAGTTTTCTCCTCTTCATCTTTTCCCAGTAGACATTAAGGTAGATGTTTATGTATTTTTATCTTTCGGACTGTCGTTAGGCAAGTTTTCCCCTTCTCTGTCCCTCATAGTATGCAGGTATAAAGTTAGAGGTTGTCCTGTCAAACTGTAGGGATGTCCAGCCCTTCATATCTCGATTCTTGACATTGCATATTATTTTTGAAGGAATTTAGATTATTTGACTTATCCAGTTTTATAAGTTTATTTCTCAAGGGAGTTGGAAATTTGACCTGGTTATTTAGTATGGTAAAGAAAAAAGCAGTACCTCAGATTTCTATTTGTGGTCCTGTTTGCTGAGATATTAGTGTTTCAAGTGTGAGTGTAGCATTTTATCCGATTTTGTTCATTTGAAAACACATAAAATTCCACAGAAAAAGATCTGGGCCAAACTTTGAACAAGATCAAGCAAATATATTTTGTTGAAGGGTTGCTCTTTTGGATCTTCACGAAAAATAAATGTTTTAAAATGGAGGTTCATTGTCAACCACCTCCCTGGGGGTCTAATAATACCCCAGCCACCAGTCAGATTTTTGGACAGGATTCCCGGCCGCGCGTACATCGCAGGAAGTGACATCATATATAGTAAAATAGATGTTTGCGGAACATTTCAATTACTTTTCAAGTCTGCGTACGTGAGTTTTCCCCTCATAGCAACGTAGCACAGCTCAACTGTCGCTATTGAAGGCAGGGATGTTAAATGAGCCTGTGAAATGGAGCATGCGCTGTGGGGAGGATGCTTTCTCCCCCTGCATTCGCAGGACACCATTTCCATGATCATATGACTACCCAATGGCACAGACGGACGCCTCTGACGTAGGGCTGAGCAACTGAGCCGATATTTAAAAGCAACTTTAAGTGGATGGAAGAGTTAGATGGGCTATAGCCCAATATTCCAAATAAATGCGGGTGCCTTTGGTAAAAGTGAAACCGAGGCGACTACTTCCCGGAAGCAGCTTTTCATACCTCTAACCTTAAAGAGCGGCAGTTATTCAGGGGGAGATCAGACACTTTCCGGAAAGGGCTATAGATAGTAGGAAGGGTCACCTCCGGTACATGCATGATGAGATGTGTCGGCCCGCAGTTAGAGTATCTGCATGTTTGACCGACACAGGCGACTGCACAGGGTACATCGAGTTCACCTGGCCTCCTGTTCATAACGATGACAGAAAGAAGCCTCAGCAAACAGATTGACAACATTTACCGGGAGTTGGGAACCTGGGGGAAATGGCAAGTAGGACAAGTAGCCCTCTTGTTTGCTCTGCAAATACCGGCAGCCTTTCAGCTACTGAGCATTGTATTTCTTGGTAAGTATAGTTTTCACTGGAAAACTTTTCGTGAGAACGTCCTGAGCATATATCTACAAATATATTTGTCAATACTATACATGTAAATCTGTCGCAATTGAAGACGAATTGAAAGCACGATCGTTTATTAATGCGCCGGTTAAACCATCGATCTGAGATTTGTCGTTGTGTAGTTCTATATATAGCTAAACATACCTGTGTACCCTTTACTGGACACGCTCTGTTGATTTTATACTATTACATCTGTCGGGTTGTCATTCGAACACGCCGACATGCTTAATTCATAGTTAGTCACACTGAAGTGTGGAGCCAACTTCCAGTCCGCCTGCATGCCTAGTATATTTTGCATTCAAGGTTTTCAGCATGATGTTAGCCACGGTCAAGTTGACACTGATTGACACTGACACTGACACTGACACTGACTGAAGTTTGGCAGTGTACAAACGCTGGTGGTTAATTCAGTGTAATACAGGTGAAGAATAACTGAATATTTTGGAAAGAAGCGCGTTATTTATCAGTATTTCCATATATTATAAGCTATACCAGTCGTGGCATACAAACTGGTATCTTGTCAAGAAGATAAATATATCTATAAACATAAAGATAAAAACATGACTCGGCATACATACCTAACAAATCGGTTTCAGAAATATTTCGATGCGAATGTAATATAGCACTCCGCATAAGAAGTGCGTCCAAATAAGCTTTGTTTGTTCCTGTATACAAGTATCCTCATTTCATCCATACTTGTTACCAGCAAATCCGGATGCCCATTATTGCCCGATCCAATTTTTTAAAAACCTATCCGGCCTGGGGGGGGGGGGGGAGGAGGTAGGGGGTGGTCAAAATGCCCCCACCCCACCAACAAACTTTTCCGCGCAATTTTCGGAACAACAAAAAATTAAGAGCTGACATTCCGTGATTTTATAGTTTATCATATTGGGGTCAATTTGAGCCTATTTGCAACCCCGAGCAAAGGATCATGGGTATATTCAAGATGACGGCCACGTGGAGTACCCAAAAAGTCATGTTTTCATCATTTGCCTTCAAAATTTCTGCTTTTTCGCGATGAAAAGTGAATAAAAACTATTTTACTTCACATCACATTAATATTTACTAATTTATCATGCAGTTTTTGTGGAGAAATTGTATAATTATTTTTTTTTTAAATCTGGCCGAAAACTCGACCAAAAAATGCGGTTATTGAAAATGAGGTCACCGTCTGTGTACCAGAGGTACACACCACTGTAACAAAATTGAACATCTACAATCACTGTGTAGCTGTGATACACAATTTGTGTAGAAAAACTACACAGATTGTGTACCTCTGATACACTTTTTTTTTTAATTCTGTACACAACTGTTTTTACAGAGTACTTCAGCCCCCTAACTCAACGGGAAAAGAAAAATAATTAGGGTAGGGAGAGGGATATTTCAGCCCCTCCCCCCCCGGCCTGGACAGGTCCCAAAAAAGCCCAGGCCAGATAGCGTCAACGTGCATACATGTATCTGTACAACACACTGTCGATTGTTATATAAATAGTGTACCGATGTGAAAGGAAATTATGTCCTCCCATGCAAACAATGTCCTTTTTCATATGTTTTCTTCATGTGTCTTACCTGAGTGGAAAATCAGAGAAAATTATCCTAGCTACGTTATTAGATAGATATAGGAGCCGGACATTTTTCCACAACGGACATTCGTTCCTTTTACATCGCTTCGCTTGAACATAAAGCTGTTTATATCCGTAGCTTTATTATTTGCAAGCTTGTGTCCGCAAATGTCGTTATTCTCCAATTATAGGCTACCAGCCAGATTTTCGCTGCGCCACTTCCATGGAAGATAGCAATTCTGAAGTAAAGGGAAAAGTATTGTCATACGGAAAGAAATGCTTGGGCTCGTCTTATGGCAACACAACCATATTGCCATCATGTCCAAGTGGGTATGAATATAACGATTCCCCCGGAGCTTCTACAGTCGTTACCGAGGTATATTTCGCTACAATTTGCATTAAATTATCGGATTTTAAAATGCATGTTGTTTATATTCAAGTATTGTAGTCAGTTGGTTTTTATGTTCAGCTTATTGGGTCTGTCATCAAATATAATATCACGTTAACCAGGTCGAGCATAACTGAATAAAGGATAGAGACAGTTAGCGAGGGGGGGGGGGGGGGGTTTTGACAGTTTGACGTCTTGTACATCGTACAATCATGGGAAGGCAATAGCTGGAATGAAATCAGCCTTTTTCACCATCCCCATTTTTGTTTTCGTTTCATGCATAATTGGAATTGATGCTACCTGTCGGTTATGACGCGTCTAATGGATTTCAGATTTAATGTTCAAAGTCGTCCCTCCGAACACTGATCACACCTACTTATTTAACTATCCAGTGGAACCTTGTATGTGACAAAAGCTACCAGGTCCAGCTCACCCAGACCATCCTTATTGCTGGACAAGCCGTCGGGGCTTCCCTCTTCACTTCTCTCGCAGATCGATATGGCCGTAAAAGAGTGGTCATCTTGTGCCAGTGGGGCCTTCTCGCCGTTGCTGTTGGCTGTGCCTTTGCTCCAAGTATTCTGGTCTTTACGCTGTTGCGTTTCCCCATTGGAGCATTTCAACAGGTATAGTTGCTTGTTTATTCGCAAAACACGCTAAAAGAGTGTTTGTTCAGCTAAACATATTTTGTAGCAACGATGCGGGACCATTCCTCAAAATTACAATTAACAGAGGCTGATAATTTTCTGATAATTCACATATGACGCCTTCGGGAGAAAGGTTAAAGTCACATTTGGAAGCTGGTGTTGTCACTGTTGATGACGTCACAACAGTAATGGCACGATGTATTCAGTAACGGTGGTATCGAATGATGGGTGGCCTTCACTCTAGCCTGCTGATATCATTAAGACCTCGCAAGGGAGGAGACGCATCATTCGATGCCACCATTACTCTTGTGACGTCATCCACTTAACAGTGACAACACCAGCTTCCAAATGTGACTTTAACCTTTCTCTCGAAGGCGTCATATGAGAATTATCAGAAAATTATCAGTCTCTGTTAATTGTAATTCTGAGGAATGGTCCCGCGCATAGAATAACACACCTCTTTTGTGCACTTTTATAACGCGTAAGTTTATCATAAACCTGTGTACCCAAATGGCTTGCCAGCAGATATAAAGGGATGATATTCCCTGGAATTATGTTTTTCGACGATCAGTATTTCAGCTGTTCTGCTCATTTTTACACCTTTATTTCAGCAAAAATCTTGTTTTCTTTGTCAGATTTTTGCTATATAATCTCGTGAACTGTTTAACTCTCGCAGAGCCTCGTGATGTCCTTCACCGTTCTTCCGATAGAGATAATTCCAATGGATCAAAGACCCACCGTCCATCTTATATCAGGCGTATGTTGGGCGTGCAGTCAGTCTTTACTTGTCGGTATGGCGTTCGCCTACAGCGATTACAGTTGGAAATACCTGCAGTTGGCCTTGTGCTCGGCGTCGCTGTTTGTGGTGGTCTTACAAATGGTGTGAGTACAGAGACTTATGCATTTCTCACGACACGACCCACTAGGAGCTCGAACTTCTAGGGACGGAGATTACCGATCAAGCCTTGGACGGGCGTGAATGGCAGACATGAGGATTTATCAAGTATAGGCTCAAACTTTTGTCGAATTCTTGTCTTTTGGTGATCAGTTTGTGAAAAAATATATGAAATCACAAAAACCACAATTCGTTGAGAAGATTATTATAAATATCAGAAGGAACACTAAGCATGAAATCAATTTTCTCCATATAGATAATTCACATAAATAAGACATTTTTGTCGGATGAACTACGTGTATTAAGAGGATTTATAGAATATTACGAAAAGTGCCATTGAATACCGTTTTGCATTCTTACAGGTTTTTAGACGAGTCTATACGCTGGCTCTTGGCGAACGCAAGAGTTGCAGAAGCCAACTTCCTCGTCAAACGAGCTTCGAGGTTGAACAAGGCCAATGTAGATGATAAAATTGTGGGCGATGCCGCTTCAATCGCGGGGTCGGACTATAACAGCATTAGCCTCACTTCTCTGCAGCTCTCTGACAATATAAGCAGAAATTCGTCAAATTATCTCCAAAGAAGTCGAACTAGTCTGTATTCCAGAATAAAAGAACACTATACTATATTCGATATTTTCAAGAACAGGATGCTACGGTGTAGTACGCTAGTATTGTTTTATGCTTGGTAAGTTCTATTTTGAAAACAATACCACTTTTCTAACTTGTTTCTTGTAATTATGTTAAACAAACAAATATCAACCAAAACTGTAGTCCCTGTGATATCCAACGACTCATAGACTAGTGCGCTGAGGTGTAGACACTGTGGTGAGATTAGTCAAATTTATTTAACACCTATATCGAGTTATATGTGATACGCTCCAAATTGATAGGTCATCAAGGAAAAGACATTGTGGGGGAAATTGGATACATTTATTTTACACATATATCTGGAGGTATATGTGATACGTTCCCACTTGATATATCATCATATTGGGGACAATTTAACCATCTTAAATGAACCTAGGTGAAAAGGACTGTACAAACTCAAATTCGTGACCATGAGAGTTCCATCTTCTGCGCTTTCCATGTTTGACGTGCATTTTGCATTTCGCCTTGTCTTAATCTCTTTATATAATTATGATCCGTCATATCCATGTTTTCGTCACTGATTACGTCTCCGTGACAACATCAGCGCATCCAATGATTTTTTTTTACACTTTTGATTAGAACTTCCCTGGTCAATATTGTGTGAAAGTATCAGCTATGGTAGCCCAAGGGCGTACAAGGTCAAAGAAGCCCCACATCCAACTCAACCCAAGCTGACGTAGACCAAGGATCGTCATAGACTGTTAGAATTGACACACAAGAATGACATTTTCTATAAATCGTAATTATCTCTCCATAATTGTATCATATCTTCTCAAACTTGTACGCAGAAACCCCATACTATTTTGGTCTGAATTTTTAGGATTGTCAACGCACTGGTCTACTTCGGTCTCACACTGACATCATCTCGACTGGCCGGTGACCGGTTTCTTAACTTCTTCCTCATGGCCATCGTAGAAATACCAGCTGCTGTTATCACCTTCTTTACGATGAAGTGGTAAGTTCATTTTATTTGATGTTCCAAATCCGATAATCATTGATCATCATTGGCTGCTTCAGTTCCAATCGACGAGGAAGTAGCTCGATTTATAACTTAACCCGTTTGGGTCATTCATGAAATGAAAGCAATTATTCCTTCCTTTCTTGGTTGTCTGATCGTTTTACTCTACCAATAGCTTTTTTGTTGGCTACTTTTAATGTTAGTGTTATTTTATCTAAGATACAAAATAATATTGCAAAACTAGTTTAACAGGGCTATAAATTAGCAAGCGCCTCAATCCCATATTTAAAAAAAAAATTGAATATCAAACTTATATAAATGGCGAGATACGGACGTGATCTCTGAAACAAAGTCTAAATCGTGTTTGTATAACGTTCCGCTCAATCCGGGGCTAAGCGCTATGGAAAACATATATTCCGGATATCCGTGGTGTCCACACAAACTTGTACAATCAAATTGTCTGAGATAAAATATGATATAGAAAACATTTTTTCCTTTTCTCGAAATTATACGTCATTAAGTTGTTATCCATAGAATAGCATTGTGTGATATAGAAAACAATTAGGAGTTTCTTTAGTGATATAGTTCGACAATATGAACTCCGTGATGTTTTATATACATCATTAATACCTGTTCAACACCTTTAATATAGTTTGCAAGAAATTATAGCTCGTTTTCGTCATTGTATGCTAAACCTCTTTGGTGTCGGTGGCATTCATGGACGCGAAAAATCTTTTGAAGCCCGTATTATCGCTGTTAAGCATGTTAGACAGAAGAAATCTGTTCCAACGTGGTGATGAATGCTTCGACGATTGTTTAGCACGTTGGCCAAGCTAAAGTGGCGTATATAGTCATTTATCCATCTTTTTCGCTGTCACACACTGTATATTTGAATTGTTTACGTAATATTATAATCTGTTTTACTGATATATCAATGTTTTAGAGAGGTTCCAGACAATTTGAAACTAAAATGTCATTTTTCTTAGAGCGAACCTTCAACATACAAAATAAAGGATAAAATGCAGGGGTCGCCGGGCTTAATTTTGCATAATCTAGCAATTATATGATGTACTCTATATGTTTTAACCCTACTCTGATGTATGGAATTAGATAGGAATTCTGTGTAAAATGCCTCTATATTGATAGAAAAAGTTAATATTTTCTAAGAAGTTAAAATATAATTTTCTCCAAAATGACCCAATAGTTTTCTGGGACAATGCTTTATCCGAAAATCTAATAAAAATGATGGGTCGCCTGGCTTCTCATCAAGGCAGTAGGATGCCAATATGGAAAACCATGGCCAAGACCCTGATTTCGCTGATTCAGTTTGCCAGTGTTCCTTCTTTGACGCAGTATCGCCTCAAATTTGAAAAACACATTAGACAGTTCAAAAATCCTTTCACAACTGTTCTCTTAGAACCTTGTATTTTCCTTTCCCACTAAATTTCCTTTAACCCTACCTGGCCTGGGGGGCACTTTCCGCTCAACCTCACCCTTGTTTGTTTTTGCTCCTATCTTCGGAACGGCAATAAATTGAGAGCTGAAACTCCGTAACTTTTTAGATTATCATATTGTATTGGGGTGATTTTGAGCCGATTTGCATGAGCAGAAGATCATGGGTAAATTCAAAATGGCGGCCATGTGGGGTACCAGAAAAGTGATGTTTTCGTCATATTTCTTCACAATTTTTGCTTTTCTGTATGGAAAAGTGGGTAAAACCTACTTTATTTCACTTCAGTTTATTATTTACTAATTGATCATGCAGTTTTTGCAGAGAAAAAAAAAATCGAAAATTCTGATCGAAAAATCGTCCAAAAATGCTCTTTTAGAAAATGGCGTTACAGTAACGTCATCATGGCGACCATTTGGATTTTTTGACATTTTCTCGTGGGGCTTGACCCAAAGATATAGTGTTGTAAGTTTCAGCCCTCTAGCCTTAGCGATAGCGAAAATATATGGGGCACTTTCCGACCCCCCCCCCCCCCACACGCCCGCCTCCATGCTGCGGTACACCCCAAATCGCCCAGGGCAGATAGGGTTAAATATCGCCATTTTAGTAGATGCGCAGAAACCTGCGCAGTAGACTTCAAATTGAATTTGTCTGGAACCTGCTTAAATGCAGAGCCTCAATGTCCTCGAACTAATTGTGTAACCCTGGATAAATAAAGCTTCTGTCTATGTATCTATCGATCTATCTATCTATCTATCTATCTATCTAAGTATTGTTATGTTGTCTAGCCATAGTCAAATATATGAATTCGATTATGGAACCTGTTAAGAACCAATAACAATTGTAATTCACAGGCCCGGACGACGGATGACGTGCATCATGTTTCATGCTCTTGCAGGGATAGCTCTTATAATTTCCGCGTGTTTGAATGCCTTTGCTGGTGAGTTCGAAAAAAAAGAGGCTAGAGTTGTTAGAGATCAACTGATAAAGAATAACAGTCGATATATTTACTAATAATTTTCAACCCATTACTTGACGGAGGCTTCACGGCATGTGATTTTAAAACTTGAACTATTTAGTTAAAAGCAAGTGAATACACGTTTTATATTATAAATTTCACATGCCCATATCCCGGGAGCTAGTGTCAGAATCTGGTGAAAGTTCAAGCTGTACCGTGACCCAGGGTGGGGGAAGAGTTCCCATGCCGTGCAGACATTCACACATACTTTGGCGGAAAGGGGGTATGGGTATTGAGACGGCTATTTTATGCCCGATAACAACAATCCACTGTGCTGCCTCATGTTTCCTGAAACAATTACTTGACTAATAATCATTTCCATTATCTGAACGAAGTTAACTGGTAATGGAAATGAGGTTCTGTGTTAGAGTTTCAGTGAAGTGCCGAAGAAGACCGTGAGTTCACGCGATATCCAAATTCGAAATTAAAAGTAACATGACACGAGAGGCTCACCAACACCCTGCAGTAGGGCTCACGAAGCACCGAGATCTTGAAAGCGACAACAGACGGCAATCGATATTTGAGTGCTTGCTCGCGCCCTATCGGTTTATCTCTGAGAAAGGAATAGGTCTAGCGAACACCCACGGTGGTAAAACTGTAACTGCTTGAGTGGACGAATCAAAATTGTTGACAATCATGTCAAAGAGGAAATTTTTGGCGGGTTGGGCGACAAAAATCCCTAAATAAGGCCTTTTTCGACTTGGCTCTCAGACTAAGCTTTTTCACAAATGCGTTCTATCAATCTCAGAATTAAAAGACACTCGTATTTTTCTGGATCCGTGGTTTCGATAGAGGAAATTTTATGATGTGTGGCAAACCAGCCGTTATTGGAAAATGTGTTAGGTTATTTCACCCAACTTTTGCCCGATTCGAGATGGCAAGATTCGAAGCTGAGGAGTAAGCAAAATGAGCTTGCCCAGTGATGCGTTTGTATGACAATATTACGGAGTTCCTAGATAATTCAGAATTACTCTTAAACCACATAGGCTGGGGGTATATTGACTGAAATATCTGTATATTCGTTCTCCAGAGAATATCGGCTCCAAGGACTTCATACTTCCACGGGGTTGTAGGAGTCCATCACATAAAACCTCACTCGGTGGTACAATGCCTCTACCCACAGTCCGTCGTAGCGAGCAACAAATCTACAGTTGTTGATTTTCCAAAATATCCCCGTACATTTTTTTCTAATGGCATTTGGTATACATATGTTTACAATTACAAACACATTCACAAGTAACGTAAGTGGACAGACTCCTCTGCAAATTTTCCGTAAATCCTTTGATGCGGATGTATCAAAACGACGCGTTCTTTGATCTAAAAAGTAAACAATACGATATTGGTAGTGACCTGAACAAACTTAACGTATGGTAGTAACTGTGGCTAAGGACTGGTAGCAATAAAGAAATAACAGAACTAGATTGATCCATATAAGCAATGTACAATCTTTTCCTTTGGCAAAAATACGACAGTAATTGATCCAGTTTGAAGAAACGAGAAAACTCAAAGTTTGGTCTAATTGAAGATTCTTTGAAATAATAATCAACAGTAGCCTCTTGTTTTTCAGGTGAGACGATGTCACCAGTCGTTACCGGTTTGTCGATTCTTGGGAAATTTGCAATTTCCAGTTCTTGGGGTACATTTTTTGCCTACACAACGGAACTGTATCCCACAAATGCGAGGTATGTACAAAATAGTATAGCATGGTATATGATTCTAGCCAGGAGAAATTATTGCAGTTGATGTGAAGCTCTCAATTTTCGAACACCGTTGAAGACCCTAGTGTCATATCTTTCACATATGTAGTATATTCATTGCTCTTACCGCAATCCAGCAAGTACAACGAGTAAGCAACATTTTCGTACCGCAACCGCTAAAGTCAACTCGAGCGACCATGTGAATGAACACTGGTCAGCATATTTTTATGCAAACAAGACGTCATGATGATGCACACAAGACGTAGTGATGATGCACAGAAGACGTAATGATGTCGCACACAAGACTTCATGATGATGCATACAAGACGTAGTGATGGTGCACAGAAGACGTAGTGATGTCGGACACAAGACTTCATGGTGATGCACATAAGGCGTAGTGATGGTGCACAGAAGACGTAGTGATGTCGTACACAAGACTTCATGATGATGCACACAAGGCGTAGTGATGTCGCACACAAGACTTCATGGTGATGCACACAAGACGCCATGATGATGCACAAGACGTCATGGTGATGCACACAAGACGTCATGGTGATGCACACAAGCGTCTCGCGTGCATCCTCATGACGTCTTGTGATGCAAACTATTCTTACAGCCGAATTCTTCGGCGAGGAGTATTATTTCAACCATACGACGATATTCTGGACATTATTATTTGTCTTTTTTTTCCAGACCGCAGATATCTTGTTCTCTCGACATTAATGTATATTGTTTTCCAGTTCATAATATATTTTGTTTGTATCTTGTTTTCCAGACTATAATGTAAACGCAAATAATGTTCTGGACTTTAACGCATCTGATATTCTAGAGTTTCATGTGCCTTGTTTTCTGATAATGAATGATGTTTTACAGGTTACAGCTGTATCTTATTTACTAGATTTAATGTATTTTCTTGTCTTCTAGACTACAATGTATCTTTGTCACTGAATTGCGTATCAATTACTGGTATTTTTGAGGAACTGCAAGAAATACATAATTGTTAAAATATTATGTTTTAGTCTTGAACTATACTATCTTTCTATTTTGGTGTACATTTATTCTATAGAATCTTCATTTTCCACATACAGGAGCATAGGTCTGGGCTTTTCGTCTTCGGCCTCTAGGATTGGGGGAATGCTAGCACCCTTTTCTAATCTTGTGGTAAGTCAATTCCAACAATCTTGAACAATCTTTATATAAAATATGTATGCCAACAAAATAACTACAATATTTTTGACATAAAATCCTTATCACTGATTCGTTATCCAGTTAAATTCCCAAATCGTTTTCTGGAGTATGATGCACGTCAGTAAGGCTTTGTTTGTGGCTGTTCATTTGAACACCTAAGTGAAAAATTAAATACTGTATTACTCACTTGTGTTATCTCCCTTGTAAATTGATACATGAGACGAAGTGATCGAGTGCTCGAACCGCTCTTGGCTGTGCTTGGCTTTATACAGAGGCTAGGAACAATAACCGTGATGAGACAAAACCAGAAAATATATATTTGATATTCTTTCTCCAACCGGGCACAGGCGGGGAATAATACCATAATATTTGAACATAATTTGACCCGTGTGGTTTTATTTATTTTATTTTACTTAATATTTTTTTGGATGAATTCCAGTAGAAATTGCTCAATAATACCATATGATTCCACATCGCTTTATTTCTAGATCGACGAGTTATCATGGGTAGTCGGGACAGTGTTTGGATTGAGTAGTTTGATAGTCTGCTTTCTGATGGTTTTTGTTCCCGAAACGCGAGACAAAGAGTTACCCCAGACGATGGAGGAGATCAACGACTGGAATCATCAAGTGCATTGTCCTTGCGCAAGAACGAGATGATGTTTTCGAGACGAAAATTATCAAACATTATTCATGAAATCTTATCACGAATCACGAATCATCAGGCATGTTCTCGAGTTGAATATTTTATTAAGCCACGGCTAACCACGAGGTGCCGAACATTATCCATTTAGATAAGTGGTAGACAGTCCATGACCTCCGAGAATTTCTGTGTCCATCATCACGTGACCTCGTTGCGAATAAACCTTACAAACTCTATGATCGTCTTGTCCAAGGTTCTTCAGGAATCGTAATCCCGTCTGATTGACTTGGAGGGGGTGTGTGCAGCGCGGCGCGGCGCTTATAATTTCGTAATATATTATAGGCTACATTTTCCACGAATATATATGCAGATAAAATTACCTCGTATATATTTAGATACGTTAAACCTTAATTCTCTCAATCTCTCTTAGATACAGACGCGGTATTTAACATCGGCTTAAATCTTTGTCTAGTTTCAGGTGTATTCACAGTTGCGTGTAGTTTAATAGGCTAGGTAATGGGCTTGAGAAGTGAAATATTTGCTATTTGCACAGGAGATGGAATTTCATTGTTCATTCCAGTTTTACTGCCCAAACTCAATTGGTTGACATACATAGAACACATTTGTGATCATTTTTCAAATTGCAAGTTGATTGGTTGAAATATAGAGAATTTAGAATTGCTTTTGTCTATGTTACATGTATATGAGATAACACAATATTGGGTATATCATACATAATTTCAACATTCATTCCTGGGAGGCAATGGTTTATTGTGTTAACTGCATTGTTTCAGGTACATAGATTAATGTATTGATTCGATTTCGATTTTCAAGTTGATTGATTGGAAATTTGGATCCATCTTTTGCATCCAGAACCCACGAGACAAATGGGTACAATTACAAATGGGTATTACAAAGGCCTGAATAATATGGATCCTTGCACGAAAGATCGATGAAATATGATAATTTAAAACTGTATGATTTCCAATACATAGATAAAGTTTCAGACCAGGTTTCAAATAGCAAGTTGATTTGTTGAAAAATAGAGAATTTGGAATGATTTTTTTCCATTCTGTTACATGTACACTTAAAAGGGACAACACAACATTGGATATAGCAGATAAAATTTTAACATTCATTCCTAGGAGGCATTGTTTTACTCTCCAAACTGAATTGTACCAATGCATTAATTCTCTCTCTCCCCCTCTCTCTCTCGCTCTCTCTCTCTGAGAAATTGAAACCGTTTGCGTTCCAATATCTTAAATTATAATGGAAAACACAAAAGTGTGTATAAAGGAGAAATACAATTTGAGAAATTAGATTTTTTTTGTGTTCCAATATGCTGCATATATATCGGAAAACAAGATAATGTCTTAAAGAATCTCCAACTAGAACAAAATTCAAGTTAATAATTTAACAATAGAGCTGTGCCGACAGTACCGGTTTGTTCGTCCAGTCTCTTTCCCATCTCTTTAACCCAGGATGTAATTTTGATCAATGATAATTGGATTTCTTCGAGCTGAAGTTGCTGAACTTATCATAAACGTTAGCATGATTGTCCTTCCTCCTAATAGTAGGATCATTGATCAATATTTATCAAATTTACAACGGTTATCGATATAGTTGAAAACCCTCACAATGCTAGAAAGATCGAGAGATAGGTTCCAATGCACCTGCCGTTGATATCGGATTAAAGAATTATCGTGAATTTTGTGCAAGTGGAGTAATCCCTATATTTATTCCTTGTTGGCATTGCTCACTGTCCATAATGAGTTATTTGAAAAACATACAGTTTCAGGTTATTGCCCGAAATTAGATAAGTTATAAATATTTTAGTTTCAATACTCTACAGGGGGTCAGACAATTTGGAGGCTCTGAGACGGTGGATTGACCATAATTTGGAGTTCTTTTGCAGGGGGAGGTGGAGGGCTTGGAACTTGTTAGTTATAATTCTTTCAACGCAATCCGCCCACACCGTTTGATGGTAAATATTGCCTCTTCCCCAAACGCATGGTTTCAGTTTCGCTCGCTATACCTCCGAAATTGACCATATATCCATAATAGAGATAAAATTATTTATGATTTTTTCTCGCCCGTATTGAAGGTGGACCAAACATTATGCCACTTGAAGTCTGCAGGACCAAAAGAACTCTTCATCTGAATTTCCCACAAATTGGTAATACACGAACCGTCCTTTAGTATTGATGTGACGTATCCCCAACCCTCTGAGTTCTCTACAGATGTCATAGGAGATCTTCTTTTACAGTTGCGGCTGGTCATATTCCATGCAGGCCCACGCACCCATACCTCCCAATCCCCCCCCCCCCTCCAGAGAATAGTTTTGAGCTACGGAGCTGAAACTTACCACACTATACCCCTGAGTCAAGCTTTATCAGAAAATGTTAAAAACAAAATCCAAGATTGCCGCTGTGATGACGTCAAAGTGACGGCATTCTCGAGTTTTTGTGTTTCCTTCGCAAAAAGTGCATGATACAATTATTGAATAATAATCTCATGTGAAATAAAATAGTTTTTACCACTTTTCCTCGCAGAACAGCATGATTTTCGAAGAAAAATGACGAAACCATCATTTTTCTGATACGCCATTTTGAATTAAAAGCGTCAAGTTCGTCGTTCATTATTAACCCACGTCCAGTTTCACGTCCATAATCCAAACACCTAATTCATATAACAGCATTAGCACTAACTTCAAAAATAAATCATATTATACATAAAAATAGGCCAGATTCCTGCAAGACGGAAGCGGTCAACAGTTTTTATTGATGCCGGCAAGACATGATGATATTCCAAAAATATCAAATCGGTGTCGCTGATCAGTATATTCTTAATCCATATGATTTTCGTTAAGTCGTTATCTATAGTAGGATATATCTCAGTCACGCTTTGGCTGTGACTGTTCATATAAACATCATGAGGATCTTGAAATACATTGGTTTATACGGCTCCTAGCTCCGGGCTAATCGGAAATAAACACAAGTTACGTTCGTATTTTGCTATCAGCATGCGATACTACCGATAATTGTCTTGCTAATAGGCTCAAAATATGATAAACTAAAAGATCGCTGGTTGTCGGCTCTCAATTTTATGTCGTTCCGGAGAATAAGTCAATTATTTTTTACCATTTAGGATTATGCAAATATACTCAAACTATGCCCATAAATAGAGAGATTGATCTATGGTATGAATAGATTTCGTTTTCTGAACTTTTTACTTTTAGCTAAATATACAAATAATGCGATAGAATAAAAATCGACATAATATGATAAGCTATTGTGTCAATCTGCTCAATTAAAAAAACTGTACCATGACTTGAATACCATGCCTTACACGAGCAACATGAAAAGGCGGGATTTTCGTTTGACGCCACATGACGGCCATTCTGAATTAAACCATCATATTTTGAGATGAAGACTATGCGAATTGATTTAAAACATCCAACATTTGCATGTTGACCTAAGAATCTTGCTTTGAATTAAACGAGCAACCTGAAAAAATCTAGATTTTGTCGTTAATATATTTTCACATTGACCAAAGAATAATGCCTTGAATTACATGTATACGAGCAACCCGACAAAGCACGATTTCGGATGACCTCACATGAACGACATTTTGACTGTAACCATATGAATCTGAAAGACTGAAATAGATTCAAAACGGGATTAAGATGAGAGGTTAAGAGGTGAAACTCGGATTAAAAAGGCCGCTTGAGCTAAACATGATCCCTTGAAGTTGACTAGCAACATGAAAGAAACAAGAGACTTGGATTTTGTCTGTTTATATCGATTTTAGCTCTACTTTACATGTTCAAGTAAAAGTGTTACTGCTTGGTGAAGGCTCTTTATGTAAAATTTTGGCGGATGGTATAGCAACTCTCTGCGATAATCACGGTCAATCGTCGATATTTTAAGCGTTCCGGTGATGGTGTAGAACGTTTGGTAATCCTCGTGGTTAAAATCTGACACCTGTACCAAGTCTAGGCGTTAGATCAGTGTTCGTTCGGGAACTGCATGTATCATATTAACCTTCCGCCTACACCTTTCTGATCCCGCCTCTCTTATTTCTATGATCATTGTAACTGTTCATTTGCCGAAGAACTCAATTCACGCCCAGATTTCTTGATGACAATATGACAATGTTTATTCGTGACAAGTGACATAGTTCGTGACCCATATTCATCGTTGCAGAATGCACGTGTAACACTAATATGTCCAGTTATACATGACACGATCGTTGAAAATATTGTGAATTGTCCGAATGGCGAGTTGGCGAGATTGACTGAAAATACAGAAATAAATTTACAAATAAGTTGTCTTGTTGTTTATAGTTTACAGTGCACATAACTAAATATACCCTGCATATGGCTTACATTCAACAGAACAAAATGGGCATACATGAAATGTCAGAGTCAAAAACAAACCAATTCTTTCTTATAAAGTTCTGTATACTCGTATATACTTCAGCTCAAGAACATTTATCTGTCATGTTATATTCGGGGTTTATTTAGAACACAGAAATAACGCGGAAAACACGTTGTATCTATCCATAAAGGATGATAAAGAGTTATTGATATACCCCAAAACACAATATAGGATGTACAGAGTTACGGACAAAGGGAGGCAACTTTGCACCTAACTTGAACATGTAAACAATACGCATATCGCATGGCTTAGCTTACGTTATGCAAAGAAACTGCTAAACTTTATAATACTTTTGTAGCATAAATGATGCTTATCAACACATCAACGGTGCATCACTAATTCACCCAAACGTTTACCAAGATCATTACATATAATTCATACAATAATCAACCTTCAAACATACCGTTTTTGTAGACTTCGGGAGAGAGAGAAACTCAAACTGTACATTCAAAGAACCGCCATTTTTGCCCCTGCGCGCCTGTACACACTGGCGAGACATGACAATACGAGTAATCTCCCTTAGACTGATATCACTCTATACAGACAAAAAACATTACTGTTTGGCCGTTACATCCCGGCCCCCAAATTGCAGAGTTTCTAAACGTAGCAATTTTCAAATGAAAACATTCAGGTCAAACAGAATAATACAATCCTCAACTAAGGGTCCATAAGCAGAAGTTGTATTACAAAATCAATCCGTAGGTACCACTATGTGCTGGGGGTATCCCCATCAGCCTCCAGGATAAGGCACAGTTTGTCTACAGGTCGAACTAAGCACGTAGACTTTGTCTTCACTTTGACAGATCGCACTAAACCCTTCTGGTTAACTTGAAGTACCCTACCCAGACACCACGAGTTTCTGGGGGTACTGTCAACGATCAACACAAGATCATTCACTTCAATGTTTCGGCGAGGATGGAACCACTTTTGTCTCTCTTGGAGAAGGGGAAGATATTCCTTGACCCACCTTCTCCAGAACATGTCGGCTAGATACTGTACTTGCCTCCATCGGCGATTTGCATAATTGTCAGATTTATCAAACTCGCCTGGAGGAAGGGTTTCACCTGCACGCATCAGTAGCAGATGGTTCGGAGTGAGCGCCTCCAAATCTGTATAATCGTTGAATACCTCTGTAATCGGTCGTCCATTTAGTATCGCCTCTACTTCACAGAAGAGAGTGCTCAAAGATTCATCATCGAGGCGGCCGGCTTGTTGGTGCAGAAGCGAATACAATATCTTGCGAACAATGCGGATAAGGCGCTCCCATACGCCCCCATGATGGGACCCAGTTGGTGGATTGAATAGCCAGGTCACATTCTTCTGTCGTAGTGTCTTGTGGAGTTTCGATTGATTCCAGCGTTGTATTTCCTCGCGTAATTCGCGCTCACTCCCTACAAGGTTTGTCCCATTGTCGGACCTGATGAGTCCAACAGGACCTCTTCTAGCAATCAGCCTGCGAATAGCATTAATGCAAGAGTCCGTATCTAAGGAATGTGCTAATTCAAGATGAACAGCTCTCGTAGCTAGGCATGTAAAGACGACACCATATCGCTTCACCAGGCTACGGCCACGTTTTACCTCGAAAGGTCCGAAGTAGTCCATCCCAGTAGAAAAGAATGGGCTCTGATTGGGTATCAGTCGTTCTGGAGGAAGATCCGCCATCTTTTGTTCTACAGCACGTGCCTGGTACTTACGACAGACGACACATCGACGTACAAGTTTCTTTATTACAGCAGAAGCACCAATAACCCAATATTTCTGTCGAAGAGCAGCTAACATGGTATTCTTCCCGAGATGTCCAACAGATCTATGAATGTACTCTAGGTATAGCTGCGACACACGAGATTCCTTAGGAAGGATAATTGGATGTCTGGCATCGAAAGGAACATTGGCACGATCAAGTCTACCACCAACTCTCAGAACACCATCAACTAAGACTGGGTCGAGTTTGCGCAATGGGCTGGATTTGCTCAATTTCTGTTTAGTTGTTTTCCCTTAATTAGCTAGAGTGCTTATATCCTTCTGAAAGTGTGTGCCCTGCACAGACTTAATCAAGATCGATTCTGCCTGGTGAACGAATTCCAACTTCAGGTGAGTATTGTTCAGCCGCTGTTTAATCCCCTCGGACTCAAGTGACTTCTTTTCACGAGAAGAGGAGTCAGTCTTCAGTTTCTTAAACTTATCCAATGCAAGTAAGACCCAACCTAACACGGATCTCAGTTTCAGCCAATCAGAATGACGATTTATCAAGTCGTCAATCATAGACTCAGTGCGGTCTACCGTAGTGACATTTACCGTAGCTTTCTTAACTTCGGGATCATCACTGGGAAGGATTCTCTGTCCATCTTCACACTGTGGCCACCTCGATTCTGGCATCCAGAGAAACTGTGGACCGTGTAGCCATTCTGTATGGTGAAGAAACTGGTTCATATGAAGACCTCTTGAGGCACAGTCGGCAGGATTCATCCTGGATTCCACATATCTCCACTGTTCTACTTCAGACCCACCACGAATAACAGTCACGCGGTTCGCCACAAAGGTGTGGAATCTGGTTGATTCATTGGCAATGTAACGAAGGACCGACATGCTATCTGTCCAATAACGCACACTGTCGACTGGATAATCAATCTCCTTGATGATCATCCTGCTCAGGCGAACAGCCACTGTCGCTGCAGTCAATTCCATCCTTGGAATTGTTACCTTCTTCAATGGAGCAACCCTGGATTTTCCCATCAGCAGGGTGCAGTGATGACGTTGATCCTTATCTGTGAGTCGTAAATAGATTGATACCCCATATCCACTTTCGCTCGCATCCGAGAACACATGTACTTGACAACAGGTAATTGCACCAAAGTCTCTTGGTCTGTAACATCTTTGAAGTTGAATGCTCTCAAGTAGGGGAAGTTCAGCTACCCATTGTTGCCAACTCTTCAAATTGTTGCCAGTGATTTCTTCGTCCCAACCGATGCATTGTCTGCATAAGTCCTGTAGAATGATCTTTGCAGTCAGCACAAAAGGCGCGGCAAATCCCAAAGGATCATACACTGAGCTTACCATGGACAATATCCCTCTTCTGGTTAGTCGTTGGTTCTGCAGATGGATGTTGAACCCTATAGTGTCAAGCTCTACTGACCAGTGCATTCCCAAAGCTCGTTCATTAGGAAGTGGCTCACAATCAAAGTCGAGGCTTCTAACCTCTTTGGCCCGCTCTTCTCCTGGAATGGATTCCAAAACGTTCCGGCTGCTGCGGAGCCATTTTGTGAGCCGAAAACCTCCAAGTTGGCACATATCCGAAACGTCTCGAATGAGATTTATAGCCTTGGTTTCTGATTCTACTGAGGCTAAGCAGTCATCTACATAGAAGTTCCTTCGCACTACATCTGCGACCTTGGGGTCGAACAAGTGACTGTTGTCATCAGCCGTTTTTCGCAATGCAGCTTTGGAGCAGGAAGGTGATGACACTGCGCCGAACAAGTGGACAACCATTCTGTGTGGAACTGGCTCCTGTCTGGTATCTCCATTAGGCCACCATAGAAATCGGAGGCAATCCGCGTCTTCTTTGGGGACCCGAACTTGATGAAACATGGACTCAATATCGCCCATCACCGCAACTTTCTCCTGGCGGAAACGTAACAATACTGCAATCAAGCTGTTGGTCATATCCGGGCCTTGTAGAAGGAGGCTATTTAGACAGGCACCTTGATACGTCGCAGTACAGTCAAAGACGACTCTAATTTTCTCTGGTTTATGAGGATGATATACTCCATGATGTGGAATATACCATATCTTGTCATCCGACCGGTCTATCTCATGACGTGGGACCTGTTCTGCATATCCCTTATCCAGAATAGATTTCATAAACAGCTTGTAGTCCTCTCGAAACTTGTCGTTGGTCGCCATCTTTCTCCTTAAACTTCCAAGTCTCTGTCTGGCTTGGACCTCATTGTTCGGAAATTTGACATCTTTCTTGAAAGGTAAGTTTATGCAGTAGTGTCCGCCCTCAAGTTTGATCGTACTGTTGACCTTTTCTAAGAACCGTTTGTCTTCCTGGGAATGTTCCCTTTTGTCGTCAATAAGATGCTCTGGGAAATCCAATCTCATGGATTGCTGCACTTTAGTATCAAGTCTCTTCAAGACTTCCAACTCCTGGATGGCGATGACGTCTGCTCGATTTACCGTTAAAGTATGCGAGCTTTCGGCATCAGCTGGCCGAACAACATTCCAAGCAATCCAGCCTAACAAGGACTTTGTAGCATGTGGGCTACCCCGAGGACCTGTTCTCACCATTGTAGGGGTGTAAGCATCTGGCACATCATTCCCAATCAATAGCCCGACATCGGATGATATAGTTGGTAGCACAATGTCGTTCAAATGTGGCCAGCGGTTGATATCCTCAGTGGTAGGTATGTGTCGTACCGACACAGGCATCTTATCCTTTGTATACACTTTAGGTAACTTGACAAAGTTCTCCATGTTTAAGTCACCCACTTCCAGACCGTGAATGGCGTAAGTTTGCATCGTATGTGGAGTGCCCATGGTGTCTAGGGTTAACTTCAAAGGTTTACCACTACCTCCAAGTTTTCTAAGCAAACTGTCAGTACAAAATGATGCGCTGCTTCCCGGATCCAAGAAGGCATAGGTATGGACGGAGTTCATCCCATTTCTCATTCTGACTGTTACTGGGACAACGGCCATTGTACATTCCCCTGCAACACTGGCATAAGTACTAGTTGCATTTGGTCTATTCACTGTATATCCCCTATTTTGTCCAAAACTCTGAGGGAGTCTGCCTTCTACATGGCACACCGATGGATGCCGTCCTCCGCAGTATTGGCAAGTAGCTTTATTGCGGCAAAGCTTCCGTTGATGCCCCTTCCTGAGGCACCCAAAACATAGCCCGTTGACTTTCAGAAAGTCCATCTTTTCTTGATACGGCAATGCGGTTAGGGAATCACATTTCTCAAGGCTATGTTGTACATTACTGCAGTATAGACAAGGCATGGTGAATGCTGATCTCTTTGTGTCACTGTCAGCATTAGAAAAGCTAGGACGACTGGGAAGACCTCCCAGTTCAGCCTTTTTTCCATCCATTTGAGAATCGGAAACCTTTGTGGCATAGCTCGCCTTGAACTTTGTAGCTCCAGGCCGTTTCCCCCTCACATTTCCTAGTTTCGGTTCCGTTCGCAGTGCTTCCTTTCCATAGGTAGGGTCATTGGCTTTCACTGATTCTGTTTTCACAAATTTAACGAGCTGTGAGAACTTTACTTCCTGTGAGTTAACTCTGTTCTGTTGTACAATGTTTCTCCATTTATCATGGTAGTAATAGGGTAGTTTACTGATAAGTTTCTTCATGTTATCAGGGTATTCCAGAACCCTGACTGCTTCTATGCTGTATATTGCATTTTCACACTCGACCAAAAATATGCTGAATTCGTCCAAAGCCTTGGGATTATCTGGTTTTATCGCAGGCCAGTCAAGTGCACGTTTCACAAAGGCATTCGCTACAACTTCGTTATTACCATAACGATCCTCAAGCTCTTTCAAGGCACACTTGTAGCCAACTTTGGCATCCAAGTAACCAAATCCGCAAACAATCTTGTTTGCTTCATCACTTGTGTACTGTTCTAAAAGTTCATCCGCTCTTCATCGTCATCTGTGTTAACAACGATCTTGGTATTGAATTGCCGAATGAAGCGTTTGTACTCAAGAGGATCTCCGGTAAATTTCTTAATTTCCGGTAACGGGTTACGTAGCTGACGGACAACAGAGGCCATTTGATCCTGACTCGCTGGAGTAAACTCGCGCATATTATCCAACCCTGCTCTGAAAGGGTCAGGGACTGATTGGATCACCGATACGTGTGGTGTGCGACGTGTTGTCTGGCTTAAACCTGAAACAGGAGGGTTAATGACATGTGCACCAGAAACATTTTGAACATTTACACCAGATGTTTGAACATAAACCGGATTTGTACCAAATTCAACATTGCCATGGTTACCTGGCGTAACTAATGAAGTGTTCTGATTGTTTTGGGCTACAGGAATGTCTGTAATATGGTTAGAAACATGGAAAGACGGAGAAATTCTATCCCGTGTCTGTTCACTCACATTTTCAATGTCATCCAACACTTTACTTTTAGCCTGACTAATTTCCATTTCAGTGTTCAAATGCAACTGTTCTTCCTGTAATTTAAGTTCAACCTTAGCCAGTTCAAGCTCACGTTTTTTGTCCAGTGCTTTCATTTTAGCGTTAATTTCTGCCTTCCGTTGTTCTTCTTTAATCCTTGCTGAAGATATGGTATGAGATATGAGTCCACTCGGCTGGTACGAAACTGTTTCCCCTTGCTTCCACGACTGGTCTGAGAAACACTATCATTCGGAGAAACGACAGGCGAGATAAACAAACGAAGACACCATTGTTCCACAGAAGACTTGAATGATGATTGCACGACGTCAAATTCCAGATAGACATCATCATCACCTGGTAGTAGCAGCTCTTTATATGTGCTACGAATGCTCAAATATTCTTCATAAAGAGCCATCCATTCACTATAGCTCTTTTGTACAACAGAGCTACTTGCGTCCTCCTTCATCAGCTGACTGATTATTTCAGCTTTAAACTTCAACTTTCTCGAAAGCGTATTCAATTGTTTCTCTTTAACATCTAAAAGGTACTCTCGTCCCTTTTCCGTCATTTGCTTAGGGCGAGCACCAGAAGCTTTCTCCTTCTCTTCACGTGTGGGAGGTTTCATGCCCTCTGTTTCCCTGGGGTCACCTAGATTGGTCAAATCAGTTATCTTGTTCTCTTCCATATTTCATATATTTGTCAAAAAACGTCAATGATGTAACTGTTCATTTGCCGAAGAACTCAATTCACGCCCAGATTTCTTGATGACAATATGACAATGTTTATTCGTGACAAGTGACATAGTTCGTGACCCATATTCATCGTTGCAGAATGCACGTGTAACACTAATATGTCCAGTTATACATGACACGATCGTTGAAAATATTGTGAATTGTCCGAATGGCGAGCTGGCGAGATTGACTGAAAATACAGAAATAAATTTACAAATAAGTTGTCTTGTTGTTTATAGTTTACAGTGCACATAACTAAATATACCCTGCATATGGCTTACATTCAACAGAACAAAATGGGC
>JAVTVY010002682.1:0-33186 GCA_036873755.1 Hanleya hanleyi
AATTATCCTACTCCAAGAAAGGACTACATGTAATACTACGCTTACAGTGTGGTAATTATCCTACTCCAAGAAAGGACTACATGTAATACTACGCTAACAGTGTGATAATTATCCTACTCCAAGGAAGGACTACATGTAATACTACGCTTACAGTGTGATAATTATCCTACTCCAAGGAAGGACTACATGTAATACTACGCTTACAGTGTGGTAATTATCCTACTCCAAGAAAGGACTACATGTAATACTACGCTTACAGTGTGATAATTATCCTACTCCAAGAAAGGACTACACGTAATACTACGCTTACAGTGTGGTAATTATCCTACTCCAAGAAAGGACTACATGTAATACTACGCTTACAGTGTGGTAATTATCCTACTCCAAGGAAGGACTACATGTAATACTACGCTTACAGTGTGATAATTATCCTACTCCAAGGAAGAACTACATGTAATACTACGCTTACAGTGTGATAATTATCCTACTCCAAGGAAGGACTACATGTAATACTACGCTTACAGTGTGATAATTATCCTACTCCAAGGAAGAACTACACGTAATACTACGCTTACAGTGTGATAATTATCCTACTCCAAGGAAGAACTACATGTAATACTACGCTTACAGTGTGATAATTATCCTACTCCAAGGAAGGACTACATGTAATACTACGCTTACAGTGTGATAATTATCCTACTCCAAGGAAGGACTAATGTAATACTACGCTTACAGTGTGGTAATTATCCTACTCCAAGGAAGGACTACATGTAATACTACGCTTACAGTGTGATAATTATCCTACTCCAAGGAAGGACTACATGTAATACTACGCTTACAGTGTGATAATTATCCTACTCCAAGGAAGAACTACATGTAATACTACGCTTACAGTGTGATAATTATCCTACTCCAAGGAAGGACTACATGTAATACTACGCTTACAGTGTGATAATTATCCTACTCCAAGAAAGGACTACACGTAATACTACGCTTACAGTGTGATAATTATCCTACTCCAAGAAAGGACTACATGTAATACTACGCTTACAGTGTGGTAATTATCCTACTCCAAGAAAGGACTACATGTAATACTACGCTAACAGTGTGATAATTATCCTACTCCAAGAAAGGACTACATTTGATACTACGCTAACTGTGTGGTAATTATCCTACTCCAAGGAAGGACTACATGTAATACTACGCTTACAGTGTGATATATTTATAAACTTCAACATGTTCAAGTCAAAAATAGTCCAGTTATCACAGACTAAAATATTCCCCATCTTTTGAAGAAAAGAACGAACCACAAATTATTGCCGAGAATCACATGCCAATGCATCCGTCAGTGCAACAGGATATACCTTTGTCTAAGAATTAATGTGGTATTGGTCCATTGAAATAAAACAATAACTTATCTGTATTCATTGCCATTTATACTAAATTCAGAATCTATGATCCAGAGGAGAGAATTGAAATAACTTCTGCGGACTGAAATAATTGTGTATTCAAATGTTAGTGTCGTATGTATACATGTTTACACGTCAGGTATTTGGGTCACTTTAGGTAGCCTCGCATGTACATGTATGAAATTGTGATAGAAGAAAAAGACTGCAATATTTTAATGCAAGTTAACCCAGAGTAATAAATATAAAACTTAATTTACAACCTGTAATTCATCTATGATTCAGTGAACATATGGTGTAAGCCTACACATGTACATGTATGTTCACATTTTCCACTGCAATAATATGAGCCTGGTAATTAAGTGTTAAACTAATGGAGTCAAGGTGTACACATACAGCCTGGTCCCATCCCATGTACATGTACTGACTCCAGCTTTTTGACTGAAAGGAAGTTATGGGTCATGCCTTTGACATTCATAAATGTTGGAGTTTACACATGTATGAACCCATTTGAAGTTTACATCATGGATACATGTTCATGTACATGTATCTCAAACACATTCTGTGCACACCTCTGATATCAACAACATTTACGGTAATTTCCCTTATAATTCGCGATGTAGTGATGAAACTCACCACTCCAAAAATTGGCTACTTTCGAATTATTTGTCGACAGAATTTCAGAAAAACGCGAGTGTTCGAATTAAATGTCGCGCCGATTTTCCCGGAAGATCCAAAATGGCGGACCGCTTTGCTGTGGTCGATGCCGTGGTCGTAGTGATCATATTTATTACCGTGTATTTAAGTTTGATATCTCATCATAGTTTCCATAAAAGGCAGTGTATGATTTTAGAAAATCTCCTCTGCCCTGATAAAGGCATCTAACTTTATTCGAGGAAGTCAACCATATTGATCGAGTGACCAGTTCAGCAAGATCATGCAGATTTTTCAGCTAACGTCCGTAAATTCGCGTCCATAATAACATCGTAAAAGTAGACCAAAATATTGAAAGTATTCCTTCCTTTTTGTTCAGTATTAGCTATGATCTATATTATGAAACCTAACTGACATGGTATTGAATGAATATTCTGGAAATATAAAACTATACACATATTAAAGTTTTTCATGTTCGAGTCGTTCGGTATGTTGACGTTGTTGTGAACCCTGAAAATGAACCAACGGCAAATTTGTGTAGGCCTGTATCACGAAGTTTTAGACAGATTAGCGGACTGCCATATAGACTTGTTGGTCTTCACTTTGCATGATTTTACACACACCTTCCAGGAATAAATATCCCGCACCTATGAAACGAAATGAATGTAGAATTAACGGTGGATTGTACAAGAGAACCGAGTGTCAGTCGGCAATAAAGGTTTCGATTTGTTTGTTTCAAGTATGAGAATATCTATTACGGTACCGGTATACTGTAACATTTACTAAAAGTATGGGTCGAAGTATGATATCGTTCTGAATATTAATTAATTACTGGTAGGTTCTCATCTCAGAAACTTTACCTATTGCCATTTAAATATTTCTCAAATTTGTTTAGAATTAGAGTAATGGAATGGCGATAGCGATGTTTTGATTTTTAGTGTAAAATGCGCGGTGTAATTCCAAAGAATTTTTGATTGCTGGAATTTCGTTAAGTTCGTGGGTATTCATAAGAAATATTTTCATTCACAATAAAATATTTAACAAAACCGGAAAGAGGTAAGTCTTTATGATAACTAAATTTGAACAAAACGGAGCACATGCAGAGATGATTGTTGTCGGCGCTTCACATCGCAAAATTTGTTTTCTGGTTTGTTTTTGTCAACTGCGTGATTTCCTGTCTATGTTGCTTTAAACGATAGGTGTATTTTGTTAAAACTTATTCATTTTTAAGTTTATCTAATTATCTAAATAAGCAGGTGTGATTTGCCTTATGGCCAGTGTCATCAAGTTCCTGTTTCACAATATATGACTGCCGACTCAAAATCAAGTCATTTAACAATGTTGAATTCTTGAAAAGAAAAACTGTTACCCGCATCCGATCGTCTTTCTGGTTTGAGATTTGGCCCGACTGCAACTTTTCTATAATTTATAAATATACACTCAGTAAATATAACCTGATCCACTTCAGGGAATATACAGAAATCGACATTTCAATTAACCGGTAAATTAGACCATCTATGTAAGTTGTGATTGTATTCTGATCGGAGAATCATGGCGAAAAGCTCAGCAAATGTACAATCCCGTTTCTCAAGGGTTTAGCGAAATTATTCAGAATCTAGCTGAGAAAAGTTATAAAATATATTCATATGTTCAATATAATTACGATTTTGTCCGTTTTTCTGAAAAAAACAATTATAAACAACACTAATATCCAAATTCCAACCGCCGCATGCGATTGTTGATCCCAGGTCAGATCGACAGCCGGCTTCATCTGAAAATATATTAGCATAAAATGTATTCTATTTAATCACCAACGTATAAAAGTTAAAGGGGCCATGAATTAATGAGGGGCCATTAACCACCGTAAGGACTTGAACAGAAAAGGGGAGCCGTTGGAAATTTCCGTAAGAGCGTGTCACGTCGACCATCGTTGTCGGTGATTTTCATGTTCCGTTCAAACAGAATTCATTCGCACGCAGTTCTGATTTCTCGGAAAATATTCACCGTGTTTTTCAAATAAAGGAATGCTGGTTGAAAAAAGACATTTGATATACGAACGCTGGAAACTGAAGAATGATTCAATAGCGGGCCTTCCGCCTGCGGCGAAACGCGATCAAGTTAGGATAAAATTACAGGACTGCGGAGTTAATTGAATCAGTTTTTTTTCCGTATAGACTGTAAGTAATAGTAATTCAGTCTGATTACATTGTACCATTCCCTGTTGTTTCTCTGCGTTTACAAATAATAGCACACGCCGATATACTATACGCGATTCTAGTAACATATTCACTTTACTTTCATCCGCATGAACTCCGTGGCGAAAACGGGAGTGTTCGAATTTATTGTTTCACGGGTATATTGAAAATGCTCCCGTTTTCGTTTTATTAGGATGGACAAAATGACGACAGGGGAAAAATCGCCCGTTTTCGAATTAAATTTGGAAGGTGAATTAATAGGGAAATTACCGTAGCCTACAAAATGAAATCCAGTACACAAATGTATCTGTGAATCAAGGTATTGCTCCTTCATATTTTGGCTAAAATTTAGATAAAACAAGCTCTGATTTAAACAAAATACTTATCACCTGTTCTGTACATAGGTAGCAAGGCAGGGCAGATTTTATTTTTATTTCTTATTTTTATTTTGGAATATGGTTTCATACAACATGAAAGGTGGTGGGGTACTAAATAATCAGTCCAACTCTTGAAGGAGGAGAGAGCTACATGTACATTATTACTTTTTCACCGTGGAGTGCGGAAATCGTTGACGTCATCCAGGCTCACTACCTTGTAGTTACTATTCGATTATTCCTAACTAGTGCCATCTGGTGTCTGAAGAATGGCCAGAGGAATCAATCCGATGATAAACTAAAGGATGGCATGACATCATGAGATACATGGAATGTTATGCCATTTACGTGAGCCGAACACGACCTTGGGTGTTCGGCGACGTCACTGAACACCGCAAATTCCGGATACTGAGCCTAGATGACGTCAAAATTCACTAAAAACAGAGCCAAAATCAAAAGCGATTTGTGTGCTTTTGGGACAGGTCATAGTACAATGATTACTGAATCAGTCTTCTGTAGCTCGACTCTTGAGGATTGATTGTTTTACCAAAACAATTCATCTTTTACCAACCTTTCAATCAAAGTATGACCAACAACTGGAAAATTTCAACCTCTGCATCCCACCTTAAACTGTAAGAAAGGGCAGTAGAACATGCAATGAACAACACTATTTAGAAGCCAGGAGAAGAGATAAACATGATGGCCATCAGCCAAAAACATGAACACAGCATGCCCCTAAAATGTGTCAACATGGGGTATTTGTCTGATGTTTGTGTATGTGTTGTGGCTGTACAATCGTGTACAGGACTTCCAACCAAGTCTGCTTTATTATAATCTAGAGAGGAAGAATGTGGGATGGACAGTGTACAGTTTACCAAGCATGACCAACCCATAGGCAGGGGAGAATATCTGCAAAAAAAAATTGCCTTTGAATTCCCCATGTTGTCAAGTACAGTTTATCCCCCCCCCCCCCCCCCCCCATTTCAGTCCTGCAACACACACACACCATTCAATTTCCAAGTATTAAGTTCTGTACAGACCCTTTCTATGACAAGAACATACATGTATAGGAACATATAAATTCCAGGAGACTCAAGACCAGATTAATTAAGCAAGGGTTCTCCACAGCAATCAGGGTTTCCCAATATCAGATTAATTAAGCAAGGGTTCTCCACAGCAATCAGGGTTTCCCAAGACCAGATTAATTAAGAAAAGGGTTCCCCACAACAATCAGGGTTTCCCAAGACCAGATTAATTAATCAAGGTTTCTCCACAGCAACCAGGGTTTCCCAATATCAGTCTCAGACTGAGTGCACAATGATGACCTGCTACATGTATGAGCCGTGCCTGCAAATGACTAGGAACATGTAATCGATTTTGATTCCTCCCTATGCTACACCATAGAGGCATGTATAGGTATTAAGGAACAGGTGAGGAAGAGCAAAGTTTTGCTCACCTGTCATGGTGAGGCATGCTGATGGTGTTAGCCAGAGACCCGTCCACCTGTCACTAGATAAGGACAGGTAAAATTTGACAAAATGGGATTTTTGGACGGGCAGTTTTTGAATCCTCAGTGAACACCCTGCGGCGAGTCCTGGTTTAACTGGATTACACCAACATGGCCAATCTACATGTACAACACCTAACGCAACCTTCCTATAGATTTGGTTATATCCATCAAAGTTTCCTATTATTTGAGTGAAAAATGCTTGCCCTAATGAATATTTTGGCAACTCAAGTTGAAAATATGTTATCGCTAGTTAGAGATATTAGCATATATAAGAAGAAACAAAAATCAACTGCCCAAAGATCCCCAGGCAAAGCCCAGATTGGGTCACCCAAGGCCTTACAATCAGTAAATGCTCAGTCACAATCACATTATAAAAGGCCAGAGTAATAGAATCAGATTATTGGGTTCCTTCAAGTCTGTGCCCATGACAACAGCCACCTCTGCATGTGTGCAATCTCAATCTTTTTCTGAAAACAATAAATCTGTTAGACCTGTCATATATTACCTTAATATGATCATGCTTCGACAAATTCTAGTATTTATGATTGAAAACAGGTGGGGAACATTATAGGGCACCAGCTTGTCTCACTAAGTCCCTTGTTCTCCCCTTCGTCCCTTGCTGAATCAAACCACCTGGACGTGGTATTTACCTGTTCACTATTAGAGGCACATTATCTGCGTTATCCAATTGTATTGCTGTAATGCTTGGTTCATGTCACATTTTTCATACTAACGCTGATTGCTTGACAGCTGGACATGTGATACTGCAGACAAAAATACAAACTGATAAATCTGCAGTCTCAGTTTGAAATTGGCTAAACATTCCTTGTTGGCCCACTGGTGATTGAACAGCTCTGCCACCCTCCAGGGACATTTGAGTTGACACAGCATTAAAGATGGTCTGAACCACAAAACAATTCTGATATGAAACTCTTGACTTACATGTATGAATTAACAACATTCAATCTGATTTCGGTCACTTAGCCTTAGGTAAGAAATATCCAGAATGCAGTTTTATAAAATTGAATTGAATCGCATGTTCAAAGCATCCCCCTGGTGGCTAGTAGGAGAATATTCAGCGGTATCAATCAGCGGGAAAATAAGGAGAGTAACAGACATAGTAACACAAGCTGGTATATGAGTGTAATACATGTACAGGTATCTAAAATGTATAAAAGGCAAAATGAAGGAGTTGAAAATTTGGTGGTGGTTGAGGAGGGCACATGAAAGGAATTCGGTGACCTGGTCATGTCAGGGATACTATAGTACAAAATACACATGTGAACCCTATTCAGTGAACATCTTGTGAATGAGAGTTTTATGAACAGTGATGTTAGTCAGTGTCTGTCTGTAATATCTGCTGCTGGGAAAGTAGGTATGCACCCCCTATGGCTCACTGATGTCATTATGGCTGGGGGCTCTCTACAGGTGGCCCCACATATCAAAGATCAGGAAACAGTGTCTCAGTGCATGTTACATCACAGATACATGGATTACATACAGAAATAACAACCTGAAAACACTGGAAATCACCAACCGGGGTGTCCTGATACCAGACTGAAAACAGAAGTGGTGCCACTATTACCTACTTTCCAGTGTAAATCGATCCTAAAAAAAAACTGTCATTTTTCGAAATGGATGTTCTGAGTTGGCGAGCTTACATATCTGACTTACTCCTTGTGATGTGAGAATTGACGCTGATGATGCCAAGGCCCTAGGTGCCATGACACGATAGACAAAGAGTCACCCTCGAGTCTCTTTCAGATTGTCAGTCATAGAAGTTAAACGGTTGACAAACGAGAGGCACAAGGGTGCACGAGTGCCATTGGTAATGTCAGTGAGGATTGATGCAGCATGAGCGCAGAGCTGCCAAGTTGGACTGATTAAATATCTTGAGTCTATGCGAGCGCAAAGCGCGAGATGCTGGCGGAAGTACGCGCCACAAATAGGCAAGACTATGAGTAGTCGCCCTTGGCTACAATTACGTGCCCCAACTACTATTATTCGCCCGAAGATACGGACCACAGTACA
Source organism: Hanleya hanleyi (assembly GCA_036873755.1). Taxonomy (NCBI): domain Eukaryota; kingdom Metazoa; phylum Mollusca; class Polyplacophora; order Lepidopleurida; family Hanleyidae; genus Hanleya; species Hanleya hanleyi. The sequence goes on from JAVTVY010002682.1 coordinate 8,171, forward strand.
CGGACCTCGTCGAATCTGGGACAAACTGCGAGCTAAGAGCTAAAAATGTTTCATCGGACACCTCGCATCTATGTTTTACCGTAAATAAAATCATAATTTGCCCAATGTCTGATTTTGAGAGAATAAATTCTGTTTTACCGTGAGATTTGCAAGCGCTACCGTGAGACCGGGAGGCCTCTCTAAATATCTGGAGACTCACGGCCAATCTGTGAGACTTAGCAGGTCTGTGAGCGCGAATCTAGCAACCTTCACCAAGTAAAACCCATACTGTATGTAGCCCAGGAATGGCTGTAGTCTCGAATGGCTGTGTAACCGATACACAATACATCCCACACATTGAACTTTGAATGACATTGTCCAATATCCTAACTGCACACGAAATAAAACGGCAGCGAATAGTATTAACTATACCTCATTTTCCTCTACATGTCCTTCTCGCCGCCAGCCAACTCTCAACACTTAATAATTCCTCGTTCTTGAGATATCATCTTTTAATCACGCCTTCACGGAGTTTTCTTACATATTTTGGACTCATATTTTGAATGTTTCAGCATGACGAAGATAGCCACGCCCACCTACACGCGCATGCGTTGGACTGTCATCGAACTGGCCCGAACAATCACGCATGCGCCACGGCTTGTATTCAAATGACACCGCCATCTCCGGCAAAGTCCGTGTAAGGGAAATTTACATGACTGACAGTTGAATGGCGGCCAGCTGAATATTCAAATCCCTGAGAATCTTGAACAATTGATGATAACTTAAGAATGAGGGAATACCGAGAGTTCTAACTTGGAGGGAAGTGACAAAAGACTACAAGGAGAATAACGAGGTACATTTTATTATCACCAGCTACTGTGTTCTTGTATGTGCAGCCGTTAAATCTTCCGAAACGCAGGCGTTTCAGAAGTCAAAACTTCGTGGTATAAAATGTAAAGGGAAGGAACTACAGCTGTGTAGGGAAGAACAGCCACGCCCACCTACACAGCAAAGGTTCTATAGCTATACTGTATCATCATCCGAACGCATGGCACGATCATACGTAGAAACTTCTGCTCGTAGCCATGCGGTAACGGGTGCTATCTGAGTGTAATAGGGCGTTTCCCAAATGGTCACATCCGACTGGCCCCGTTACATCCGACATCAGTGCAATCACATTCATACAACGAAGACACACCTCCAGAAAGCGATTGATTGAAATGATCCTATGGTGGGCCTCGAAGTGCCCCCATCACAAAATAAAAAGCATATCATTTTCCTGTGGTCTGCCACCGATTTTATTTTGTTTTCAAATATGTTAGGCCGTTTGTTTCTTAAGATAAACAAAGAAGCATGCTCCACTAGAGTGAGAAATAAAATAGCTAATTTGCACAACTTCGTTTTGGTCTCGCGTAGACTCCCCCAGTCTTGCGCCTCGTGAAACTGACATGTTTGCATGTGTGAGAAATATTTGAATACAGATAATTTCATTGGCTCGTTTAAATGGGGCCGACATTTGACCTCATGCTTTGGGAACAACTTTCGACCTGGATTATCTCCCTCTAGATAGATGGCGCCGTGTGAAATACATGCCGAATCACAGCGAAAATCTAAGGGTAGTGTTAAGTGAAACGTGAAATGCCCTTAGAAAGCTAAGATGTACTGTATGAGTATACTTTGTTGAGTACATATGTTGTTTAAGGAGACCAAAAAACACATGCAATCTGCCATCATAGGGGAAGCGAGGGTCACTGTGAAAACGGCTAATGTACAGCTAATCATTGATGTTCAAAATATTAATAAAACTACAAGCATCAAGGAAAACAGTTCCCTATCTTCCAAGACATAGCGAGTAAGGAACGTCAAATGGCTGTGAAGATTCAATAGGAACAGTGGTGGCTATTATGAATTTAGACCGGAATCATCTGTGGTACTACTAAATATTTCATTCATTTTCAGATATTCCAGAGAATGTAAGAAAACTGATCGCTGAGACCACACTCTTGACCCTCCCAAATTAATCCGTTTTCAACAGCGATTTCACCATGAAAAAAAGGTCCGATTTACATCTAAATACCACCATTATAAAACTCGTAGACACCCTTACCTCTTGAGCACATTCTAATTCGGTTTTCGCCCCCTCGTAGAGAGTTTCAAGTTGATCGAACTGTTGTTGAAGCTGCTGTTTTTCCTCCAAAACCGCGAGCCCGTACTCGGCCGCCTGGACTCTTTCCTGTGTCGTCTCCGCGAGATCAGCATTTAGCCGTTCGATTTCTCGTTTTAACTTTTCATGTTTGTCCGGCTTTCTCTCCACCGCCAGTTCGGCCATGGCTGGTCAGTGAGCCCCGAAATAACGCAATATTTCGAAAGGAACCATATCAAATAGTCCAGACGGTTCGACTCCCTGCTTCAATCCGCCATGTCAAATTTATGCAGCAATGCGGAAAACCTCGTTCGCATGCACACTTCCTGTAAAAACTGTAAACCTCCTCTTCTGCACACACTGGATGTGGATGACTTTAACAATATAAAGCTTCTGTGCGGAGACTATAGGTGCGGCTTATGGAAGAATTTTTGACTGGGGTTTCTTAAGAAATGTCAAGGACCCGCGGCATGCATCACCGGTGCACAGTCTGAAGAAATTAAACTTAACCAACTTAAACTTAACTTAATAAAAACTTCTCTGTCCAAGGTAAAAGAAGTATCACACTTCTGTTTGAGTTTAATGCCACAGACTGATGAAATGAACTAATACGTGCATTCTCGAACAATTAGTATAATAAGGAAGAGCATGTTTGAACAAGCATATTCCCGAATCCGTGGACGGCAGACCCCCACTGTTGAAGCTGTCAGGCTGTGAATGAAGAAAAGATAATACAATACATAATTTTATCTATGAGGCTGATCACCGATTACAGACAACTGTCAAATACATTCTTGACACTTCCCGGTATTTTAACTCCAGCCGGAGTGACGGTGTACAGGCTAAAATCTTGTTGATCTACTGATGACATAGCAACTTTTTATATCAATATATTTAGCCTGAAGTCACTCAGAACGTACCGATGAGGAGTAATTTCGACATGTTTCTTTGGAGAATAAAAGTTACTTCAGAAGAAAGAAATTTTCACATTTCCCCTGATTATGACAAAATAAAGTATCGAAATTTGAGCTGTCAACATGCGACGTTATTGGGAGTGACTTTGCTTCTGTACCTTGGCCCGGTAGGCACTATTGTACAGGCTAAACACTATTAAAAACGGACCGTCTATGATTCTACGTGGTTCACCGACACTGATCATGTTGAGGATAGTTTATTACCACTCCAATCCGTCAATTCATATAGTTTTTTTTTCAGGAGCGGCAGAAGCGGGGGATTGAGGAGGGAGCCCCCCGCCCCTCCCCCTCCCACCACTTCAATGCTCAAAGAGAGGTGGGGGGGGGGGGGGCAACTCCCCTCCCATTAATTGTGACAGAAATCCATCGAAATGGGAAATGGGTCGAAAATTACTTCTTCGTTCTTTCTACACTGGTCCAAATAGTTTTAAATTGCAGTTTCATGGCGAGTGCTTCCAGTGTTTGGTCTGTCTGATTTAGTGTTAACTTTAGCAACGATCAGCACAGTTTTCACGAATTATCAGTTTCATATGATATCCAACTCTCTCCGTTAGATAAAGAAAAAACGTTAATTAGCACCGGAAATTGGCGCTTTTGGAACCCACAATTTCAAACAATTCAACTATACATTTATGCAGCAACTAACTTATACGCATCGATGAATTGACTTTTTCTTGCAGAGGTAATAGAAGTTGACTTTGACTTAAACTGAACGCCAATATCTTTCCCCTCTTTGAAAGAGTTGGAAAGGCGGAAATTGCGAAAATGTTCACCCTAAAATCTTCTCTCAAAATGCACCAAATTGCATAAAATGAAGGGTAAATTTTCCCCGGAGAAGAGCCCCCGAACACCCCCTCCTGCACCCCCGATGTGAACCCCCCGCCCGCAATGATGAATTAGCTTCCAATTAGGCGCCTGGTTTTTTTCAGTCCCAAGCATGGTTAATAATGGGTATAGTTGACCAATATTATCGCTGAATCTTTTCGAGGCAACGTGTGGGAAATCTCCCGTGACATGGATTCGAAATATTCCAGGCCTATAGGCCTACCTCGGCCTATTCTCAGAAGCGCAATTTGAAGTGCTTTATTTCACAATTAAAATTCCAGAATTTTCTGAGGGAGGAGTCAGGCCACTCACTGCCTGTCCCACCTCGGCTGCCCCCCGCCGCGCCTGCCTAGATGACTGATACTATGACAAGTACAGAGCGTAATCCCACAGATAAAATTCATTTGCTCACGAATACAAAATACTTCTTCTTCGTTCTGGAATAAAGAAGCAGGTTTTGGTACCGAGTTAATTTGTCTAGCGACAGTTACAGATCCGGATCAGACATACTGGTAAAGCGGTCCCTGTACATAGAATTGATTTCTGAAAGAATTTCCTTAATTCACCATAGACTGGACAAGTCACAAAATCGCGCAGTTCATCCTCAACCTCATTACCACCAACTGGACAGTCAGGTTGGTCTATGACCAGATTTTGATATCGACCGGTTTTCATTCTTATCATGAACTCCACGTTTACGGAAGTAGTAGTATAGAAAGGGCAAATTTCCTAGCAATGTTGTGGAGGAATTGCCGGAAGTTACGCCATCCACCGAGCCAAAGATCAAAAGTCACTTCTGGTTAAGGGGGTCATGGTATAACGTAGAGAAAAACGGATTCCCCCCTCCCCCTCCCACGTCAAATGAGTCAAGGTATGCCAACACAGGGCCATGCAGGCGGGTTGCACAGGGTGTCATATTGAAGGGCATGCGCAGTCGTGGAGTAGCGATAAAATGGCTTTTTGGGGCCTAGGTGGATTTGGTTTAACACCACACTCAAGGTTATTTCACTTACATGTATGGTGACAGCCAGTTTGGTTGGCGGAGGAAGACGAGTTCCCGGAGAGAACCACCGCCCTTCGGCAAGTAACTCCCACAGATGGACCGTGTGGGGTTTCATATTGAAGCTTCCGTGGTGTAGAGTCATGTTGGTGTGGTTTTGATTGTAATCGGACAGAAACAGAAAGAGGACAGTTTCAGAAGTGCGCATGGGCGCGTTTTGGGGATAGAAGTGAGCCAGCCGTGGTCCAAATGGGCCGTGTAGGGTCTCGTTTTGAAGCGGTGGTGGTGTTGAGTCAGATTGACGTAACTGTCCATTGTGGTATTTAGGATAGAGGTGAGCCATCCGTGAGCTATGGGGTTGTACTTTGAAGCACTCGTAGAGTCGAGTAAGGTTGATCTGCCTTTTGTCATGCCAGCGGTCTGTCGATTTTGACGTGCGCACTACACTTTCGTGACCTCTCCTTAACCGATGCACAGTGATTCGGTCTTGCATAATGAAATCTACATTTATCTCAACACCGATCATGTATTTGAACAGTCGACAACTGATATTTATTCACACGACTTTTCTGAACTGTAGAGGTGGTGATACTCCAAGTGAGAAATGGTGATAGTATTGTCTTACCAATATATTTAGGCTAAGTTTAAATGAGATTATGTTTGTATGTATGTATTTTTCTTCTGCGGTGAATCGTCGTACCCTATTCCCAAAGTCGTCCAATACTCGTCCAAACCCCCAGCGAACAAACGGCTTGCGAGTTCTGGAAACAAGGTATAGATTTCATCGAGATGCCGCCATATTTTCCAAGTATATGATAGAAGTTTGAGAACAGCAAACTGGCTACTGAATTTTAGAACTGAATCAGCAGCATATAGGTATTCCAATGGGTACTAATTGTGCACCCCTGTTGGCCGACCTGTATCTGTCCTCTTATGAATATGACTATATGCAGGCGCTTTCAAAAACCGATCCATTCAAAGCCCGTTCCTTCTCATTCACCAAACGCTATATAGACGATCTTCTCGCTGTGGATAATCGCTATATAAATGACGCAGTGAAGGATATATATCCACCTTCACTGGATTTGAAGGAAACTACAGATAGCCCTACAGGCACATCATATTTAGATCTATATCTCTATAAAATGAAGCGGGCATTCTCTCTCGTCGACTTTATGACAAAAGAGATGATTACAATTTCGACATCGTAAACTATCCCTTTCTGGATAGTAATATTCCAGTGGGACCTGCATATGGCGTATACATATCTCGCTTAGTAGCATTTGCTAGATCCTGTGTTAAATGTGATGATTTTAATCAACGTCACAAAACATTGTTGCAGAAACTTATAAAACAGGGCTATTCCACCAAGCGCCTCCACTCAAAGTTTCTCAAATTTGGCGATACATATCGCATGCTGATAGCAAAATACGAACGTAGCGTGCAAGATCTATGGCGCTACGTTTCGTAACTTGTGTCTAATTCCGCTTAACCCGGGGCTAGGGGCCGTATGAACCCATGTACTTCAAGATCCTCATGGTACTCATATGAACAGTCATAATGAAAGCGTGACTGAGATACATCTTTTTTTTCAGATGACGACTCTATAACGAATATTATGGATTAAGAATACTGATCAGCGATACGGATTTGATATTTTTGGAACATCATGATGTCTTGCCGGCATCATTGAAAACTGTTGACCGCTTCTCTCTTGCAGGAAACAAGCCTATGTTTATGTATACTATGATTGTCTTTTTGAATTTGGTGCTAATACTGTTATGTGGAAATGGAATAGGTCTTTGGATTATGGACGCGGATATTCTCTAATGGACGACGGCTGGATTATGAATGACGGACTAGACGCTTGTAATTCATGATTCTTTAATGCATACACTTATCACAAATTATAAAATAGCATAGCGTGTGTACCGACTCGATTATATCAAGTCTATAAAATTACAGTCAAGGCGTGGCATAATCAACTTATCCACAGGGAACTAGAGCAAGACGAGTTGTTGTTGTTGTTGTAATTTATCGGATAATTTTTACGAATCTTTCTGTGAGATTTTCTCCTATATTTTATAATTGTTTATTTGGAAGCTGGATGTAGACATACACATTTTGTTCCTGTTCTCTCTATTTGAATTGAGATTTTTGTTATCAAATTCACATTTGTCTTGAGCTGGAAAATCTTGGGAGTTGAATGTTTAGGAATTGACAATCTTGGAGTTGATTATCTTGCTTTACCTTACTCGGTATCACGCATAATCTAGATGCCAAATTTGGCATTTGAATATGTGAATTCAAACTCGTCAAAGAGTTTCTCTTGATCAGCATATACAGACTATTGGCAAACATTTCGTAAATTGCCAGATTCAGCAAGCAAAGTTGACCAGACTCTTATCCGACAATTAGTCCCTACAAGATATTTTAGTACACATGTAATTACAGACTCCTGCTGCCAGTGATCTATGCTTTTTTACATAATTGCGTAGCAAGTTGTACACCCAATTACAAGATTGCGGAAGATGTCACATATAAGTATTCATACTTTGTAAGTTTATGGATCAACGGAAACCCGACATCAGCACTATCAGTACCGGTACTTTCATTATTGGATGTGACGTCATTTTGCGCATCCGCAGTCGGAAGATAGTAGAAAAGAGGCATTCGAGGTGGCAGTTTTGAGCGATAGATGGAATATCCGCGTTACAAATGGGCCGTGTGGGGTGTCATATTGAAGACTGGTGTGGTTTTTATTGGAAGTCCCGTAACCTGCGCATACCTACATGTAGTCGAGCAGTCGCACAGAAATATGCCAGTTTCGGAAGTGCGCAGGGCGGAGTTTGGGTTGGAGGTGAGCCAGCCATGGTCCAAATGGGCAGTATGGGATCGCATTTTGAAAAGTCCAACTGGAGTGTTGTTTTTTTTTCTTGGAAGTGCTGTCATTCTACGCTTCCTCAGTCCGGCAGTAGTAGAAAAAGGTCACTTTTGAAAATTGCGGAGGGGCGCGTTTGGGGTCTAGGTGGACCATCCGTGGTCCAAATGGGCCGTGTTGGGTCTCATTTTGAAGCGTTCCTGCTGTGACTCAAACTAGAGGAGTTATTTCGTCCGGTCACGTCATTCTGCGCATGCGCAGTCGGATAGTATTAGAGAAAGCCATTTGAGATGGTAGTTTCGGGCGGTAGATGGGCCGCGTTGGGTGTCATATTTAAGTGCTCGTGGTTCACACTAAGCCTTATTGCCAGAAGTGATGTCATCAGTGACTTCATCAGTAGCAGAGAAACCCTACAGAAAGGACATTTAAGGGTGCACAGGGTGTGATTCGGTGATATATAGGGGTATATCTCATCCAAATATGGCGCGCAGGGTGTCATGTTGGTGTCATGGTGTGTGGACTACCGTCTGGAAGGGAAGAGTAAGCTGATGTTCGTTCTCTAAGGTGGGGTCAGATCGCAACAGAACAAGGTGTATCCGTTAGCGTAGTCCTTCCGACTTAGCATATTCCCTTCATCCTGGTTGATTTGACCTGTCACTGTAAACAGGCTTTGATAGGCACGAATGAAATTCTCGATTCAAAAGTTCGGTGTTATGGCAGTGGCTGGAACCTGCTGTCCGTCCACATACAGGACCAAAAAATTGATGCTCAAATGCTTAAATTCAATCTGGTTCTCAGGGTAGGCTCCGTTGAAACTGGTATTCTCCACACAGGTCAGGAACAGTCTCTTGGGTAGACGATTTCAGCAAGACCAAGTTTTCTTTGTTGGCGCTTATATTCCCTGCAGGCACAGAGAATTTTGGTTTGCACACGTCGGATAGGGTACTAGACAGGTTTTCTCTCCAAGGCTTTGAGTTGCCCCAATTACACGGCTGGATTCGGTTTCACTTTTCGGACATACACAAATGCGCTTTGGATGATGATCTAATAGTCAGCTGCGTGCCCCTCTACGTCAGTGGACATCAAGGCGAAGGTCGGAAACCCCACCGTTTGTTCCATCCGGTATTGGCATTCTCCGTGTCCCTGTAGATTAAGGGGGGGGGGGGGGCTGGCAACAGACTTTTTTAGCCTCTCAGCTGTACGACAACAGCGTTTCGATGTAAGCCGGATAGGGGGCACGTGTTGGACGAGTCACTGATGAGGTTGTTGATGAGTGAAATATCCACCTGCTAAAACATAGAGTGCATCCAGAGATTCGTCGGGTCCACCGTTGCATTGTTGACGATTCTGGAGCCATCTTCGCATTGATGATATTGGCTTTCACGTACAAGTTTGTATGGGCTAAATCCACATACCCTATTTCTTCTAATTATTCAGACGGCAAAGCTTAACTTCATCCATCTGTTTAGAGAAATTCTGCTAACAAATAAATACCACAATATTTAGCCTCAATTGGCATAAAGATGTTTTTCTGCTTTTAAGTCTAAAATGCTGTTCGAAAAATTAGAAGAAATAGGGTAGGCCGTATCCGCATTACTGATGATAAATTCGATGGGCCCTGTTTCAGTGATGCTGGAGAGTGCTCCACCCACAGTCCCTGTTCGGCACTGGTCCAACACTTGCGGGATGGTCCACCAATCAAATTCACTGATGAGCAGTCTCGGCGGTGCAGGTTTTTTATTCCCTTCGGTTCGTTATGCTTTGATGACTAAGATGCCTCCTGCTTCTTTGGCTCGGCATTTCTGTGCTTCACGGACGGGGACAACGCTGAACGCATCTCCCAGGGCTTGCACGGACAGCTTCTTTTCCGACCGCTTTCACACCGCGTGTGACCGTTGGCAGGAACGTTTTCGCGATGCTCCCGAGCACGTTCCCCAGCCCATGACCTCGCTGGATGCTTGTACCCGCTAAGACGGATAGGCCACCCCCGGCTGTTGTGCGTAATAGTCCATATAGCTGTGTGAATCGCACTCGTTAGGCACCTTCATTATACAAAGTTGGGGGAGCGTGCTTGTCAAAAAATGAAGTGTGACCACCACTTTTCCAATTTCAAATGCCAGATGTTGTCCGGTGTCATCCCTTATATCGATGGCGATGGTACTGATGTCAGTCTGTCGCACCGGTAGATAAAACACGTGGTAAAAGCTCTGTGTGACCTGATCACGGTAGTCCCCTTGCGCGGGGCAAACGCGTAGCAGGGGCGCATCGATATCACCGACAATGCGACCAACCACCACATCCGAATAGACATAAGAGTCCATACAAGCCAGCCAAAAGATCCAGCATGGTCTTCTCCTGGAGCCGACCAGACCCGTCATAGCTATCCGTCTCCAATGCACACAGCTCCTTCAACGTCTCGCTGAAGCATACGGTCACATTGTTCTGGAGGAGGATCTGGAACTTGTGGTTCCATTCGTGGTACTCCATGTGGATGAGATTCGCAACTGGCAAATATTGATTCTTGTCGGGCTCGAGCTCTTGATGAGATTACGCAACGCCTGGATGAATATTTTGGGTGTATGGGACTGGTCTTGACCAGGGGTGATGTTTTAAAAGGTGTGAAAGATTTCTGTAAGGATCGTATCCCTTGTGGTGTTTCAGGTGGCGAGTCCTATTCCCACTCGGCTTCCCAGGCCCGTGGGGGTCGAGTCTGTCGTTGTGACTTGCGGAGTGCGTGTGCCGGAGATTACTGTTGTATGTCCCGCTTATCCATCCCAGTGCTTGGAGCTCCCCACCAATTATTGTGGTACTAGGGAGATCGCGTGCCCTTTCTATACTACTCATCGCGCACTACTCATCGCGCATGCGCAGTCGACCCATTCTACAGTAGGGTGCAAGCCTGGCCCATGGAATCTCAGGTAGTGAAAACCCCAGGTCTCTCGACCCACCCTATCCCGCGCCACACCTATTCGACCCGCGTGCCCTTTCTATACTACTCATCGCGCACTACTCAGCGCGCATGCGCAGTCGATCCATTCTACGGTAGGGTGCAAGCCTGGCACATGGAATCTCAGCTAGTGAAAACCCCAGGTCTCTCGACCCACCCTATCCCACGCCACACCCATTCGATCCGCGTGCCCTTTCTATACTATTCATCGCGCACTACTCATCGCGCATGCGCAGTCGATCCATTCTACTGTAGGGTGCAAGCCTGGCTCATGGAATCTCAGGTAGTGAAAACCCCAGGTCTCTCGACCCACCCTATCCCGCGCCACTCCTATTCGACCCGCCCGCCATTTCTATACTACTCATCGCGCATGCGCAGTCGATCCATTCTACTGTAGGGTGCAAGCCTGGCCTATGGAATTTGAGGTAGTGAAAACCCCAGGTCTCTCGCCCCACCTTATCCCGCGCCACACTTATGCGACCCGCTGTGCAGTGAGTAAAGCGGAGTAGGAGGAGGAGGAGTAGGACACGCCACGGATTATACTAGGTAGATATGCATGTCTTTCAAGTCTGTGGCAAACACCTCTCATCCTTGGGGATCCGTGTGTGACCTGCGTTGACGCATGAAGTCATTCACTAAATCAGTCATGTGGGTAGCGAGGACCACTTGGTTCTGTACCAGTAGTTCGCCTTTATCATCCCAGGTCATGTTAGGATTGTCTTTCGCCCGCTGTAATACCAGGCCAGCTTGTTTCTTGAACGACGCGGGTACTCTTTAAGACTTCGTCTTCGACCCACTGTGGGGCTGATGGCAATGCAGGGTTCGTCTGTTGGAGTGGTGCTGAGGTTGTCGCTATATCTCGTGATGGTGCTGGTGTAGAGAGAGTTTTGTATTGGTCCATGAACGCCATGTACCGCTGAAGCGTCTCATTGTACCGTTGCACTTTCTCACTTTTTTAACCCCGATCGTTGTAAGATCTGACGCATCTCTTTATTGTGTGTGTTAAACGTACTGATTGTACAGGGTACGGTGATTGAAGGCTTTGAAGTAGACGTGGTTCGATGAGGATCATTGTTTTCGTGTAATTCTTTGTCGGCCTATAAGTCCACCGATTAGAGGGCCAAACACGGGAGCAGCCAACGGGCAAAGATGGCCTCGGGAAAGCCACCTTTCTGTGAGATATTTTTCTTCTGTGCTTGCGGGACCCGCTTTTGTATCAAGGTCCAGAGACCTGTCTTATGCTTGACCAACGTAGCCTTAAAAACCAGAGTCAGTGGCACGTTCCCTTTTAAAGGTTATACCAAATGACTCTATACTACTTTGCATTAAAACATACCCAGTAGTGTTCCAAACAACAAATTAGTATTTTTTTCTCGAATCATGTCGTCGAAGTGGGTTTTAGGACACTTATAGCACAAATGTGGGGGAAAACGTATTGGAGCCGTGACCTCTGGTGCATGACGTCACAACCTGATTACCATTGCGCCCTAAACGTCATAGTCTATGACGTCGGGCGTTGTTACGAAAGATTAACCAACTGTGGGAGTTCTAGCGTGATGTCGCTGACATTTTGACGTCACAACAGGCATTTGAGCGAGATCGTAATCAGGTTGTGACGTCACAGATCAAGCGGTCACTGCTTTCGCCGTTTTGAAAGGGGCATGAAATTGTCGCACTTTACTGCTGCTATTTCCAACCTTGGGCACTTAGAAAACATACAAAAATGTAAAACAAGTCTATATAATCACCTCTACAACAATTTAGCACAAAAAAGTAGCAGATTTTGAGACCATTTTGTATAACCTTTAAGACGTTATGTCCGATTTCACACGGACAGCGTACAAGGTCAGGGTCTGACCGAACCAACTTGGGTGGGGCAGTCGTCAATACACGGATCGTAGGAGCGTGCTTCCTGCACAACTAACGCTAGAACCCGCGACCCCGTCTTTTTCCTTTGAGGGTTACTTCCTAACCTTTTTATAACTCCAGAGACTAAGTCAACCATGATGGTGTGTTCTATTAATTTTTTATTATCCCCATCATCAAACACACACACTTCTCAGCTGGGGGCGCCACTGTGGATGTGTTTACATAATATGTTTAGCCTTTTTGCACGTACACGTGGTGGGTCTTCCCAGGGGAAATACCGGTCCGTATTCCAAGGCGGTCGGCGTGACGTGCTTCAGGTCAAAGAATATATACCCATAATCCAAACACCTAATCCAATCCTAATGCATTAGCACCAAATTCAAAAGACAATCATAGTATACATAAAACACGCCCCCATTTAAGATGGCCAGCAGGGTTAGCAATGTCACCACAAAGCCCACCGCGTTTTTGGATACGCTGCTCTTTGTTCATACCACTGGGTACATGGTCGATCTTAGAATGAACGCTGAAGTCGGTGGTTCCTGGTTTTATAGCCGCGGCCTTTGAACGTCCTGTTGAACCTTTTCACAACGTCTGAAAGAAGAACAACTTTTAGGCTTTCAGAAACATTTGGAACGGTCTGTTGAAGAATTCCGTGCATTCATATGTATGCAAATACAGGGGTTTGCGACCCGTCTTGAACGCAGCTACGGGATTCTGCCCAGTTTTCGTCCGGATGGATACGGCCCACGCATACTTCAACAGGATATCGATTTATCTCAAGATATATCGATTCTCATCGTTGTGTTTTGCGAAGGAGCTCATATCGACCGAATCCGCTTGCCATTGGGCATCTATACCCACAACGACGTGTTCCCTGGAAACTGGCGGCTGGCACCCAGATGTAAGGTATAGGTATTTGTTTTTTTTACCAATCTCGGACTTGGGCTCGTTGTATCCCCTGAACTTTAGCGGCTCGATAGAGGAATGATAATGCACTATAGGCAGCTGAACTGTCGGGATGGTATACATCCCATGGTGATGAGTGATGAAGGACCAGGGCTCTGTCGTTTATTTATAACGGGTGAGTACAGACCTAAACAAATCGGCTCTATTTATTAGCCTCCAAGATGGTGAAAAGTACATCCAACATTATCCTTGCATAAATGGCGCCGAGGTTGAAGTTCCTTTCGGGGTGCTTTCATTGGGCTCTGACGCCGTTGTATGGATGTAATTGCAAATGGGTTGACCGAGCATATGCGGATAATCTGTTGCGTCGTCTTCCTCCAACGGTGGAATACACCTGTCAAGTTTCGCCACGACATATTTGTAGGTGAAATATGGTTTCACAAGATCAAGCAGAACTCGTCAAAATAAAACAAAAATCCTTTTCGAGCTGGAGAATTTCTAGATTAACTCACATATCATTCGTCGTCATGTTGTTTGGAGTGACGTTCACCCTCAAGTATAGAGTCAGATAGAGTTTTGCACGTAAGGGAGATAATACCGGTATCATTCCGTCAGCGGAATCTGATTACTTCTCCTCAACCCCATCCAAATGCATGGGTTGTTCCGGTGACATCAGAGGGCGCAAGAGTACTTGTCGACAGTTTCATCTGCAGTTGAGCGACCCACAATAGCGTTAATTTTCAACTGGCACATTTGAAAACAAACTATGACATCACTAGGACTATACAACTTAAACATGCCACATGTTTAATGATAAAGCTAATACTTTGCAATAGTATATTTCCATGGGTCATAACAGATGTGATTATCAGTATTTTTGACATAAATTTGGGATCCATAGTGTATAATTTGCTCATAGATGGTTCATGCGTCCGCGTTAGGCGTTAGCGTTTGGAGTGGTGTCCACATGTCTGACATTCCGTTTTGGCTGCTGGCTCATGAACTGCACTTTCGTAGCGCTGAAAATCGTTCTGGCATTGAAATGATTGTGTACATATCGTAGAGCCAGATAGGAAACAGCGTCATGGGCTAGTAGATTCATGTCAGGGTAAGTCGTGAAGACGAGTTAATGACTTCGAGCAGGTAATACAATTGACCATCATGGAGGTTGACATAGTCGCTGCTGAAACGGTCAGGTCGCTCGCTCTTTATAGCGCTAGTTGGCGATCTGTTTTGATACAACCAGTTTAAACTGGTCTAAACTCGTAAACTGTACGCCATGACTCCATTTGATAGCAATTCGTAGCAGCGACCTATTTTTAGTACCTTGGCGTCGAATGCCTTCGTCTTTCAGCGAGGATTTACCCATTAGACAAACGTCCTCTGCAAGGGAATCGACACGGCCGTCCTCCATATACTATTGTACATATGTCTATGCTTGGTCGTTATAACCAACTGTGTAAGGATGGCCGAGTGGTCTAAGGAGCCAGTACTAAGTACTAAGCAGACGTGGGTTCTAAATTTGTTCTTGTCCCCATTTTGTACGGCGACTTATTGTGAACGCCTGTGCATCTACATTGGTGGAGTAGCAAAAAAACCGGCTTGGTTTATGGTGGTAACTGATCAACGTAATTTGTGGACAAGTCTGGCTTGACGTTCCGTATGCTAAACTCACTCCCTATACATTACACTGGTTCTCTGCAACATTAACGTAATCTGATATCCCATTAACGTTATACAACCCCGATACATACACTATATAGTACTACATTGTCGCTCTGTGACACTACATTGGTGTCCTTTAAAATCTCACTGATGCTCAATAAAAGTGGAGTGATGTGCTATAACACTACGATGACGCATGATCAAGTCCATTTAGGTTCTATGATGCTACATTTATGCTCTGTAGCATTATATCCGTACTCTATAAAATACTTCATTACATCGACGCTCTGTATTAACGGCATTGGCGCTACATAACACAACATTGCCACCCTATAGCACTACACTGGCCCTCGGTAACACTGCATTGGCTTTATATAGCAGGTCAATATGTGCCAGTACGACTTGTGAGGCTATATGTGTACAGCTACGTCATCAGCGAAAGTGACGTCAACGTCAGAAGTGACGCCATCAGCAGAAGCGACGACATTGCAGGAAGTGCCGCCATTGGCGGAAGTGACGACATCGCCGAAAGTTATGTCGTCACCGGAAGTACCGTCATCGGCGGAAAGTGACGTCGTGATGACGTCATCATATTATAATATAAAGGCTCCAATCCATAGTAAAATAAATATAATTATTAGCCCCCGCTGTTTGCCACAAAAAAGTTGTTCTTTTTTTGGAACATCGTGAAAAAAATTGTTTGACAATTTGTTTTCCAAGTTAATTTTTAGGAACACGGACCACGCGTTAATGATCGAATGAAATATATCCATACAAAATATAATATGGACCCCGCGTTAATCAAACACTGACATTTTCTGGCCACGATCTTGTCCGAGTAAAGAAAATACAGCGTAACATCGGACTTCATCTGGGTGTACAGTGATAATTAGTAACAGTTGTTGGGATAATGACACGTCGACATAAACTATAGCATGTCCTCGTTCAATGGCATGCAATCTTGGCACATTTCGTGCGCTGGTTCGATCGCTAGACCGATTTAAAAGAAGGTGGTGTTTTCTCTCAGGGTCATTTTCGAGGTCATGTTGTTAACCTGGTCTATGTATAGGGTATATAGTGTAATTTTCCATGCTTGGCAAACACAGGTTCGCGCTTCAAAATATGACCATGTATGAGTATTATAGTAAGCTATATAATAATTTAGTATTTCAAAGATGTTAAAAAAAAAATTAAAATTTTAAAATTAAAAAAAATTAAAATTTAAAAAAATTAAATTTTAAATTTTCAAAAAAATCTCTGACAAAACAGTGCTACTTAGCCCTGTGAATATACTGAGATCCAAGGTGACGTATCACATTCGAACGTTGACCGTTCATTCGCTGTTATGTTAACTGGACGATTGATTGCACACTGCCTGCACGTGAATGCAGGGCTGGTACGGACTACACACAACCTGCGTCATTGAGGACAAGGCAATGCTCGAGGCACTCGAATGATAAGACAGCAAAAGAAAAAAAAAATTCAATTCAGACTTCTTCTTTCAGTGTCATCTATGTTCAAGTGTGTAACTACCAATTAGGATCTTTTCTTCTGTATGTTAACCCTACCTGGCCAGGGCTTTTTGGACCTGTTGTGGCCGGGGGGGGGGGGGCGAAATGGCCGTCCCTAATTATTTTTCTTACCCCTTGAGCTAGGAAGCTGAAACTCACCACACTATACCAGAAAATCCAAGATGGCTGCTTTGATGACGTCACAGTTACGTCATTTTCAAAAACGGCATTTTTTGGCCGATTTTTCAGTCCGATTTTCCGAATTTTTTATTTATGCAATTTCTCCGCAAAAAACTGCATGATAAATTAGTAAATATTAATGTGATGTGAAAATAAAATAGTTTTTGCCCGCTTTTCATCGCAGAAATTTTGAAGAAATATGACAAAAACATCACTTTTCTGGGACCCCACGTGGTCGCCATCTTGAATTTTTCCATGATCCTCTGCTCGGGAGGAGTTATGCAAATAGGCTCAAAATGACCCCAATATGATAAACTATAAAGTCACGGAGATTCAGCTCTCCATTTTTTGTCGTTTCGGAGATAGCGCGGAAAGTTTGGTAAGGGGGGGGGGGCATTTCGACCCCCCTCCCCTCCCAGGCCAGGTAGGGTTAAATTGTTTATCCGTGTCTCAAAATTAACAGATTAAATAAACTAATGATCCCCGATATATTTCTTCATCGACATTATTTATTCACCTGACAAGGCATAATTTTCAAAAGACGCTTTTCATTTGAAAAAGATATAAGATGTTGTGGAGGTAACTTTGTTGCGTTTCAAGGGAGGGATACTTTTCATTTTGAGAGATTTGATTTTGATTTGAAATTTATTCACCAAATAATATAGAGGTGTACAGCAGTGGCCAACAGGAACAGTAAGAGAGAACAAGCGTTCTGAGAACCCCAACATCTCGCCTTGCGGGGTCATCCGCCAAAGGTGCAGCAGTATTGAAAGCATACATGTAGAGCAAACAATAAGGTCTGGAATAAGTGATGCGGTACAGACAATAATGTCTGGAATAGATTATCTGGTACAGACAATAACATCAGTCCCATGTGGGATTACTGGCAAAAGTTAATCCCATGTAGGATGGATAGGTCAGTGCAGTCGGATTACTGGTACATAGGGCATTCCAGTGTGAGATTACTGCTGGGTGGACCAGTCCCATGTTATTACTGATGGATAGTCCTCTGTGGGATTACTGCTGGATAGTCCAGTCACAAGTGGGATTACTACCATCACCATGATGGTATGGATGGTAGTGATGGTATGGATGGTATTGATGGTAGTGATGGTATGGATGGTAGTGATGGTATGGATGGTAGTGATGGTAGGAATGGTAGCTATGGTATGGATGGTAGTGATGGTATGGATGGTAGTGATGGTAGGAATGGTAGCTATGGTATGGATGGTATGGATGGTAGTGATGGTATGGATGGTAGTGATGGTATGGATGGTATGCATGGTAGTGATGGTATGGATGGTAGTGATGGTAGGAATGGTAGTGATGGTAGTGATGGTATGGATAGTAGTGATGGTAGAAATGGTAGTGATGGTATGGATGGTATTGATGGTAGTGATGGCATGGATGGTAGTGATGGTAGGAATGGTATGGATGGTAGTGATGGTATGGATGGTAGTGATGGTATAGATGGTAGTGATGGCATGGATGGTAGTGATGGTAGGAATGGTATGGATGGTAGTGATGGTATGGATGGTAGTGGTGGTATGGATGGTAGTGATGGTAGGAATGGTAGTTATGGTATGGATGGTAGTGATGGTATGGATGGTAGTGATGGTATGGATGGTAGTAATGGTATGGATGGTAGTAATGGTAGTGATGGTAGTGATGGTAGGAATGGTATGGATGGTAGTGATGGGATGGATGGTAGTGATGGTATAGATGGTAGTGATGGCATGGATGGTAGTGATGGTAGGAATGGTATGGATGGTAGTGATGGTATGGATGGTAGTGATGGTAGTTATGGTAGTGATGGCATGGATGGTAGTGATGGTATGGATGGTAGTGATGGTAGGAATGGTATGGATGATAGGAATGGTAGTGATGGTATGGATGCTAATGATGGTATGGATGGTAGTGAAGGTAGGAATGGTATGGATGGTAGTGATGGAATGGATGGTAGTGATGGTATGGATGTGATGGTATGGATGGTAGTGAATGTATGGATGGTAGTGATGGTATGGATGGCAGTGATGGTATGGATGGTAGTGATGGTAGGAATGGTAGTGATGGTATGGATGGTAGTGATGGTATGGATGGTAGTGATGGTATGGATGGTAGGATGGCATAGATGGTAGTGATGGTATGGATGGATGGTAGTGATGGTATGGATGGTAGTGATGGTATGGATGGTAGTGATGGTAGGAATGGTAGTTATGGTATGGATGGTAGTGATGGTATGGATGGTAGTGATGGTATGGATGGTAGTGATGGTAGGAATGGTAGTGATGGTATGGATGGTAGTGATGGTATGGATGGTAGTGATGGTAGGAATGGTATGGATGGTAGTGATGGTATGGATGGTATCACAGGTACATCTTTTAATCATAAGAAACATGTGTACCAAGTTTCATAATCATTCAATGACAGCTGACAACTGCAGCAAACTGTGGTGTACAGATGTACATGCGCACTTCGGCTAAACGCAAAACTCAATCAGTTGCCATAATTTGGAGAAAAATTAATATTTCATCTCAAAAATAGCACAAATAAATCCTCCAATCATAAGAAACATTTGTACCAAGTTTCGTAATCATCCAATGAGAGCTGACAACTGCAGCAAACTTATCATGTACATGTATATGTATACATGTAGAGGCCTACATGTACAATTTACCTAAACAGAAAACTCTTCATTTGCCATAATTTGGAGAAAAATTAATATTTCTTGTCAAAAATAGCACAGGTACATCCTCTAATCATAAGAAACATGTGTACCAAGTTTCATAATCATCCAATGACAGCTGACAACTGGAGCAAAGTTACCATGTAGATGTATATGTATACATGTAGAGGCCTGTATGTACAATTTACCTAAACAGAAAACTCTTCATTTGCCATAATTTTGAGAAAAATTAATATTTCTTCTCAAAAATAGCACAGGTACATCCTCTTATCATAAGAAACATGTGTACCAAGTTTCATAATCATCCAATGACAGCTGACAACTGGAGCAAACTTACCATGGACATGTATATGTACAATTTACCTAAACAGAAAACTCTTCATTTACCATAATTTGGAGAAAAATTAATATTTCTTGTCAAAAATAGCACAGGTACATCCTCTAATCATAAGAAACATGTGTACCAAGTTTCATAATCATCCAATGACAGCTGACAACTGGAGCAAAGTTACCATGTAGATGTATATGTATACATGTAGAGGCCTACATGTATAATTTACCTAAACAGAAAACTCTTCATTTGCCATAATTTTGAGAAAAATTAATATTTCTTCTCAAAAATAGCACAGGTACATCCTCTTATCATAAGAAACATGTATACCAAGTTTCATAATCATCCAATGACAGCTGACAACTGCAAGAAACTTTCCAAGTACAGATGTACATGTACACTTCAGCTAAACGCAAAACTCATTCATAGGGATTTTAACATTAGAGTACCCCAGGGGTAGTACCCCCAGGTGGCATACCCACCCCCCATATTTTTTATATTTTTTTTATATTTTTTCTAATTTTTCTAGATTTTTTTTTAACTTGCTAAACCAAAAACCCATTCATTTCCAGGCAGGGGACACCGACACCGACACCGACACCGACGACGACATCCTCTTTCCCCCTCTCACAATATCTCCCCTTTACTTCGTAAGGCGAGATAAAAAGGGAGTATACACTTAATGTTAGCCATATTATCAGGACTGGCGGGAATAAAACCCAGAAGGGCTTGTTCTATCCCAAAATAAATAGATCTAGTATGTCATAATACACCAAACATTTTCATTGAGTGAAATATAAACAATGCATCATAATATAAAAATATCCATGCAATTATGTGAAAACTGGTCAGTGTTCGAGAAGATATGCCTTCAGTTTTGACTTGAAGAGTGAAGTAGAATTGATGCTTTTGATTGGAGGGGGTAGTATGTTCCACTCTCGAGGTCCTTTAATTTTAAGGGTATAAAATGATAGATTTGAACGATAAATAGGGCGATATAGATTTAAAAGTTGTCCCCTAGTTTGGTAGCAGTGCACATCGGATTGCTTGATGAAGTAGGCCCGGAAGTTTGGTGGTAACAAGTCCGGATGATGGATAAATTTATGGGCCATCAGAAGACAGGAATATAAGTTTAGTTTACATAATTGTAGAATTTTCAGTTCTGTAAATAGAGGTATAGTATGATCTAGTTTTTTAGAAAAAGTTATTACTCTCAAAGCACGTTTTTACAACAGGACTAGAGGATTCAAATGGGTAACATAGGTATTACCCCATAGAACATTGCAATAGGATAAGTATGGGAATATCATTGAATAATAGAGTATACATAATGTTTTCTTGTTGATCGAATTTTTAATATGGTTTATAATCCCTAGGTTTCTCGATACTTTGTTGCATATATAGTTTATATGATATTTCCAGTTTAACTGGTCATTAATATAAATGCCTATGAATTTAAATTGATGGACTTGTTCAATTTCTGTTCCCGAGATAAATAGTCCAGACACATTAGCTATTGGTCGTTGAGCATGGGGTTTTATTAACATGTATTTGGTTTTTTTAATATTTAACGACAGGCGATTACAACAGAACCAGCTATGAAGTTTCTGTAATTCCTGTGACATGATATTAAATACATCTGATATGTTGTTGGAAGAGAATACAGCACTGGTGTCATCAGCAAAGAGAATAATTTTTAACATATCGGTTGCGCTATTTATATCATTAATATAAAGAAGAAAAAGCATAGGTCCGAGGATTGACCCTTGAGGGACACCATATCCTATAGACATTGGCTCTGACAAAGTCTCATTGTATACAACGGTTTGTGATCGACCAGACAAATAGCTGTTAAACCAGGTATTTGATAGTCCTCGAAAACCATAGTGTTCAAGCTTGGAGAGTAGAATATTATGATTGACAGTGTCAAACGCTTTCGATAGGTCAAGAAAAGAGACTATACTGTAACATTTCGATTCTTTTGCAGTGATCAGCGTGTCATATAAAGAGCATGCTGCTTGAGATGTCGAGTGATTAGCTCTAAAACCAAATTGTTCCGGAGAGATTGTTCCATTTGCATCAAGAAAATCTATTATTTTAATAATAGCGAGTTTCTCAAGTATTTTGCTGAGACAAGGTAGGACAGATATTGGTCGATAGTTTGACAGAATAGATGGGTCGTCAGATTTGTAAATTGGTATTATTTTGGCACGTTTTAATAGAGCTGGCACTGTTCCACAAGTGAAAGAGGAATTCATAATAGAGGAAAGTGGAGTTGAAATGTAAACAGAAACCAGTTTGATCACAGACATTCGTATATCGTCTAGTCCAGGTGCTGCTGATTTCAGGCTCATTATTGTCTTCTTTACATCATCAGGAGTAACTTGTGTGAACTCAAAATTATCAGGAACAGGGGTACCGAGGTAGTCAGTAAAATTCGACCCTGTATTTGGGATTTTGGAGTCAAGCTTTGAAGCAACTGTGCTAAAATATTCATTAAATTTGTTGGCAATTGTTCCATTGTCTGATATTGTCTCCCCATTTATTACAAACGACTCCGGCGTTTGCTTCGATTTGTTTCTGTTCAGGAGTTGGTTTAGTACCTTCCATGTACCTTTAATGTCTTGGTTGCTTTCATTAAATTTCTGTTCAAAGTAGTGTTTTTTAGATAGACGGATGGTATGGTTTAATTTATTTCTGTATATTCTGTATTGTCGGTGGGTATTGGCATCATGTGTGACGAGGTACAGTCGATAGAGTCTGTTCTTTTCGTGGATGGAGTTTAGGATTCCGTAAGTGATCCACGGTTTGATGATTTTCTAAGTGAAAGTAGTATAGAGGTTGTCAAAGGGAAGCATTCGTTATAAATGGGATTAAATTTGGAGAGAAAACTATTTAAAGGGATGTTGGGATCTGTGCTGTCAGGATTGATAGAGCTCCAGTCCGTTTCTTTAATCTGGTGTACGAACTGTTCTTTTTGTTCAAGGGTAATTTTACGGTAGGTTATTTTTTGGTATATATTTTTACGAATGGACTCCGTCTTCAAGATGTGAAATATTGGGAAGTGGTCAGTAATGTCAGTTAGAAAAATACCGGACAAGAGATTATCTTCATGAAAATTAATCAGTGCATGTAGATGAGTGAGCTCTAACTCTGGTTGGTTTGGTAATTTGTGGGAAAAAATAATGGGACTTCATAGTCTGACTGTCTCTATAAAGTCTTTGGAAGGTACATGTCGATCAATTTTAAAGAGATCTATGTTGAAGTGTCCCATCAAAACACACTTATTCTTTTCGATGTCAGGGGTTGTAAGAACGGAGAGCAGATACGTGTTGAAAATATTGACATTTTTGCCTGGAGGTCTGTAGAATATTCCAACGATATATTTCTTCTCATCCAAAACTAATTCCAAGAAGAGAGATTCATATTCACCGTCCTCGTCAAAGTGTGAGAGATCGTCTCGAATTTTGCAATTTTTGAAGTTTTCATTAACATAAAAAATTAGGCCGCCTCCTTTTTTCTTGCTTCGTGACGACGGAAAGGGTGTATAGCCGGGTATATCAAATAGCTTCTCAGTTGCAGGATTTAACCAACTTTCTGAAAATCCCAGAACGGAGTATTGATATTTTAAATTATGAATAAAACCAGTGATCTCAGAGAAGTGTTTTTTAAGGCTCCTAGCATTCAAATGTAGAAAAGACAGGGTATCACTATTATTATCATCACATGGTAATATATTAATTTCCTCGATAAAAGATGTGTCAGTGAAATATTTTGACTGGTGAATATTAATATTATTCCAATGAGTAATTTCGAAATCGTTATCGTCTGTAAGAGCTTTACAATGGTCAATATCATTTAGTTGGACTGGGTTAAAACACATGTTTTCTATGAAATCAAGATTTATTGCTGTGTTGACAGGGCAGTCGTGGCTAATTTCTTCTGGCATATCCTCATTAAAACAAGCGTTCTGAGAACCCCAACATCTCGCCTTGCGGGGTCATCCGCCAAAGGTGCAGCAGTATTGAAAGCATACATGTAGAGCAAACAATAAGGTCTGGAATAAGTGATGCGGTACAGACAATAATGTCTGGAATAGATTATCTGGTACAGACAATAACATCAGTCCCATGTGGGATTACTGGCAAAAGTTAATCCCATGTAGGATGGATAGGTCAGTGCAGTCGGATTACTGGTACATAGGGCATTCCAGTGTGAGATTACTACTGGGTGGACCAGTCCCATGTTATTACTGATGGATAGTCCTCTGTGGGATTACTGCTGGATAGTCCAGTCCCAAGTGGGATTACTACCATCACCATCATGGTATGGATGGTAGTGATGGTATGGATGGTAGTGATGGTATGGATGGTATTGATGGTAGTGATGGTATGGATGGTATTGATGGTAGTGATGGTATGGATGGTAGTGATGGTATGGATGGTAGTGATGGTATGGATGGTAGTAGTGATGGTAGAAATGGTAGTGATGGTATTGATGGTAGTGATGGTATGGATGGTAGTGATGGTATTGATGGTAGTGATGGTATGGATGGTAGTGATGGTATGGATGGTAGTGATGGTATGGATAGTAGTGATGGTAGAAATGGTAGTGATGGTATGGATGGTAGTGATGGCATGGATGGTAGTGATGGTAGTGATGGTATGGATAGTAGTGATGGTAGGAATGGTAGCGATGGTATGGATGGTAGTGATGGTATGGATGGTAGTGATGGTATGGATAGTAGTGATGGTAGAAATGGTAGTGATGGTATGGATAGTAGTGATGGTAGAAATGGTAGTGATGGTATGGATGGTAGTGATGGTATAGATGGTAGTGATGGTATGGATGGTAGTGATGGCATGGATGGTAGTGATGGTAGGAATGGTAGTGATGGTATGGATGGTAGTGATGGAATGGATGGTAGTGATGGTAGGAATGGTAGTGATGGTATGGATGGTAGTGATGGTAGGAATGGTATGGATAGTAGTGATGGTAGAAATGGTAGTGATGGTATGGATAGTAGTGATGGTAGGAATGGTATGGATAGTAGTGATGGTAGAAATGGTAGTGATGGTATGGATAGTAGTGATGGTAGGAATGGTATGGATAGTAG
>JAVTVY010002683.1:0-33644 GCA_036873755.1 Hanleya hanleyi
AGCTTCCTTCCAATGCACCTATTCAGCTCACCAAAAAGATCGGAACTGCCACGTTAAGAAAAAATGATGTGAAAACTTGCAGAACGCCTATCGCTGTATCCAAAAAAAAATGGTGACAGTCCAGATACGCGTCTAGATGAGGGTTGCGAAATAAACGATCACCATGGATTTGGTTTGTCACGGAAACAACGGTTCAGCGTCAAAGTGCCAGAATGAGACAAACCCCAGCTTGGCACAGCGATTATGTGATGCAGGCAAGTGTGGTTTTTGCCTGTGCTTTGATCATGAATTGAGCTCTTAGGTACGGTAATTCAGAATACTCTTCTTTCTATTCCATGATCCTGGTTCGAACTCTAATGACACGCTTAATTATAATCATATATAGTTAGACCACGACAGTCCTCGCTCGATCATTGGCAAAACAGTATATGTGTAATATATCTAGCGAAGACAAGACTGTCTGTGTCAAACTGTCAAACACTGTTGAAATTGATCCCATTATAAAGCCGCGCCCTGGCTAGACAGGGTTAGGCGAGAAATGGCGAAGAGAAAATTAGCCGATGGATTGACATTGAAATAAAAGTATATTGATTAAAAACAGTCAAGTTACACAACGTCATAACCGAAATTATACACATGCATCGTATTCGATGCAGATTTTTAAAAAAGTCAACCGTAAAACGAGATCATTGAATAAGACTAAACTAAATAAAACTTCTGGTTGGGTATTTCGGTATGCAGTCCATTCTTGCCAAGCAGTGATAGCCCACTTGTTGCTTTGTAGTGTTTTTTTCTGGGATTGTTGCCCTAGCATAATCTTTTAGGTCCTGTTCAGTAACGGGGTGTGAAAACGACGACTTGCGGTTTCTGATGGTAAAATTTGCTGAGTGGGAATGCGCTGTGCCGTATTGATAATACATTATTACACCATATATTGTTCGATACTACATGGGAATGTTGAATTCTTTCCGTATATTTATCTCATTTTGTCTACTTATCGCCTACTTTTACAAGGTACCTTATCACTTGATACCGATGTGAATTGAGGATATATTGTTCCCGTTGATTCTGGTATTCATTTTATTTGGCATGCGAAGAAACTGATAACATGTGACTCTAACTACATGCAATATTAATACCCATCTTCATGGGACTTTGTTCTTAACTAGTTGGAGATTGGCACCCTGCTTTTTGTTGTTGTTTTTTTATTGTTTTTGTTTTTTAATCTTAGGAGTTGTCTTCCCTGCCCTGTGTAAGTCATACAGAGGTCGCCATAAAGTTGAATGAAATTGATAGCTGTTCAGTGGACACCTCCTGTGGACATTTGTCCTACTGTTAGAAATTCTGTTCTATAGGACAGTCGTTAGTAGTATATAAACGGCATCTAAAGTAGTATTTTCCAGGGAGGTAACTCTTGGTGCCCTTGATTCCAGGTTATAGTATAGGAAGCGCCCATGCACGCCTTTGACCTCTGTGACGCCAGGTGGCGGTAACGTGGCGGTCACGTGGATGTCAAAAGTAGTTCCGGCAACCTTCAATCTTTGAAGTCTTCCGCGGTGATGCGGTCTGCCTCCGCGAAGAGAAAATAGTTCTGAGTTTTCGTGAGAATGTTCGGCAATCTTCAGGGGCGAGAGGGGCCCCTAGTGGGCTGATTGGGTCGAGTGAGGTGTCAAAGTGAAGCGCTCCTCGAGGGCGATCCAGTCATGGGTGGGTGCATGTAAAATTAGGATTTGTCCCGAAAATATAAAAAGCGGAACACGGACTTTACCCCTACAATAAGGGAAAATTCCTATCAACCCTATCCCAAAGGGCTAATATCGGTCCCTGGCTTATCGGAACCTGCTGAGAGAGGTAGGGTGGGGGAGTGGGTGTATGTAAATTTATAATCTGTCCCGAAAATATAAAAAGCGGAACACGGACTTTACCCCTACAATAGAGGAAAACCTCTATCAACCCTATCCCAAAGGGCGAATATCGGTCCCCCGGGCTTATCGGGGCCTGCCTATCAAGTCATGGGTGGGTGCATGTAAAATGAGGATTTGTCCCCGAAAATATAAACGGCGGAACACGGACTTTACCCCCCCTACAATAGGGGAAAACTCCTATCAACCCTATCGCAAAGGGCGAATGTCGGTCCTCCGGTCTGATCGGGGCCTGGGTGCAGGGTGGGTGTATGTAAAAGTTTCTCCAGAAAAAAATATAAAAAGCGGAACACGGAGGAACACAATAGGGGAAAACCCCTATCAACCCTATCCCAAAGGGCGAATATCGGTCCTCGGGCTTATTGTGGTGTGCCTATCAAGTCAATCGGGTGGGTGCGTGTAAAATGAGGATTTGTCAGGGTGGGGAAGTGAGTGCATGTAAAAGTTTCTCCAGTAAAAATATCGGTCACGCGGGCTGATCGGGACCTGGGTGCAGGGTGGGTGTATGTAAAAGTTTCTCCAGAAAAAATATAAAATGCGGAACACAGACTTTACCCCTACAATAGGGGAAAACTCCTATCAACCCTATCCCAAAGTATAGTCACAGGATATTCATTCACATTGACCTCTTGGGGTCAATGAGCGTCAATATGCTCTTTAAGTGCACAAAGGTCGATGAATGCAAGTGTACTACTCTGTATCTGGGGTTAGGATGCGTAGGTGTATGACGTCACTTCCGGTAGGCGTGAATCGTGCGTGACCCTGGGGAACATGTTTAGACCTATCTGACCTACATCCTGGTACTTCCTGTGGGTGAGTGTGTGAGTGAGTGAGTAAGTGAGTGAGTGAGCGAGTGAGTGAGTGAGTGAGTGAGGCGTGCCCAACGCCCGTCTTAACGCATTGAGGCAATAACGATGGTGTGTGACTGAGTGAGTGAGTGAGTGAGTGAGTGAGTGAGTGAGTGGGATCCGACTGGACTAATGTCTCGTCCGTTTTCATCATTTTGCGCATGCGCAGTCTGGTCGTAGTATAGAAAGCAGCCATTTTGGGGATTCGTGGAGGTTTGTTGAGTGATTGAGGGACCATACCTGGTCAAATTCTCCGTGTGGGGTATCAGTTTTACATCCGGGCCCTCATCTTACATTTAGGAGTAGTATAGAATGCAACAATTTTGGGGCCCCGAGCTCCGAGCTCCCCCCTGCCTCATCCCCGAGCTCCGAGCTCCCGACTACTCCATCCCCGAGCTCCGGGCTCCCGTCGTCACGCCTTAACGCCCGTCGTTACGCCGTAACGCCCTAGCATAACGCCTTGACGCCATGAATATACACAGATGAAAAAAACCCAACAACAACAAGGATGAGAGATGAAAGAACAACAACAACAACATATTTTTTTTCATATGGTTTATTCTCCCCTCCAGTACATCATACCCACGCTGGGGGAACCGCGTTGGGTATGTTTACAATTCAAGAAGACTTTTGTCCAATCAGAGGCCACAATTTGGCGCTGTATCAGTCATATTCGTTCTTGCCCGTTACTGCGTTAGATGTATTCTCGGCTGCTCTTGTCCAATCAGAAGTCGCCGTTTCAGAAACTTTCACCTTTGCTCGGTGTGACCTAATCGTCGTCGGGCAGGCCTGGATATTGTTCGGGCAGCATGTCCTGAAAGAGTTGTTTGCGCATCCTGATCGCATTTTCAGGGCCTCAGTGAGTGGTAGCCCCATATCCTCTTCCAAGTGACGCTTGGTCTTCATGATGGACCTGTGTGTGGGGTTGCCTTTCATTTCAAGCGGTAGTAAGGTATACTGTTCGTAGATCGCCATGGCTGTTTTCCTAATGCAGGGACGCATTTGGGTGTACGCCTGTTGTAAGTTATCCTGTCCGGTGTCCTCGATCGCTGCAGCATTGATAGGTATGTTCTGCCTCACTTTCCTGGTATGTAGGCCGACTATCTGAGGTCAAGCTCTCCGTATCAGTATATAGACTCTCAGCAATCTCACTTTCCTGGGATGTAGGCTGACTATCTGAGGTCAAGCTCTCCGTATCAGTAGATAGACTCTCATCAATCTCTGTATCGGCTTCTTGTGCCTCGGAGTCTTCAATCCCATGTATATTTTTCTCGTGTTGCATCATATCGTAACGTCTGGTGAACGTGCGTTGGCACTCAGAGCAAGTATAAGCCATATTGACGGTTGAACGTCCACTGTGCGTGTTTTGGCAATACACTTGCTTTTATAGACAGTAACGCCCGTCAACGCTTAGCTTTCCGCTTCAACGCCCTGGTGAACTAGCTCAGAAGCCCTGATTTTCCTGGAATTGCATCCAATACATCGAAATGCAGTGACGCCCATCAACATCCGTCGTTACGCCTTAACGCCCGTCTCAACGCCCGTCAACGCCCGTCGTTACGCCTTAACGCCCGTCTCAATGCCTTAGCGCCCTATCTTTACGCCTTAACGCCCGTCTCAGCGCCTTAACGAGCGATAAAGGGGTTTTGGAGGACGATTAACCTTTGAACTCTGAGTGTACTTTCGGTCACGTGACCGGAAATGACATTTGACCACTTGACCGGAAGTGACCTTTGAACCTGCGCTGCTCGGAAGTGACGTCATGGTACGCAGGCGCACACACACACATATCTGGTGAACCCTGTACCCTATGTCCGTATAGGGTACACCAGGGTGCGGGTGTACCAGGTATGTGTGTGTGCGCCTGCGGACCATGACGTCACTTCCGAGCAGCGCAGGGTCAAAGGTTACTTCCGGTCACGTCGTCAAATGTCACTTCCGGTCACGTGACCGAAAGTGCACTCAGAGTTCAAAGGTTAATCGTCCTCCAAACCCCCTTTATCGCTCGTTAAGGCGCTGAGACGGGCGTTAAGGCGTGAAGATATGGCGTTAAGGCATTGAGGCGGGCGTTAAGGCGTAACGACGGGCGTTGACGGGCGTCACTGCATTTCGATGTATTGGTGGCAATTCCAGGAAAATCAGGGCTTCTGAGCTAGTTCACCAGGGCGTTGAAGCGTTAAGCTAAGCGTTGACGGGCGTTACTGTTTATGAAAGTAAGTGTATTGCCAAAACACGCACATTCAACATGCCTCTGTCACCAGCACCGAGAACGTTACGATATGATTGACACAACATTTCCCATGGGGATTGAGAACTCCAGCTGGGAAGGAGTAGGGGTTTAACGTCGCATTCAGCAATATTTCAGCTATATAGCGACAAAAAAAACCGATACAGAAATTGATGAGAGTCTATCTACTGATACGGAGAGCTTTACCTCAGATAGTCAGCCTACATACCAGGAAAGTGAGCCAGAACCTACCTTCTGGGATCGTATTGTGACAGCAGCTATAAATACTCATGCTGCAACTCTTTCAGTGCATGCTGCCCGAACAATATCCAGGCCTGCCCGACGACGATTAGGTCACACCGAGCAAAGGTGAAAGTTTCTGAAACGGCGACTTCTGATTGGACAAGAGCAGCCGAGAATACATTTAACGCAGTAACGGGCAAGAACGAATATGAACGATACAGCGCCAAATGGCGGCCTCTGATTGGGCAAGAGTCTTCTTGAATTATAAACATACCCAACGCGGCTCCCCCAGCGTGGGTATGATGTACTGGAGGGGAGAATTAACCATATGAAAAAAAACATTTTGTTGTTGTTCTCTCATCTCCCATCCTTGTTGTTCTTGTTTTTCTTTCATTTGTGTATATCATGGTGTCAAGGCGTTATGCTAGGGCGTTAAGGCGTTATGCTAGGGCGTTAAGGCGTAACGACGGGCGTTAAGACGTAACGACGGGAGCTCGAAGTTCAGGGATGGAGTAGTCGGGAGCTTGGAGCTCGGGGATGAGGCAGGCGAGAGCTCGGAGCTCGGGGCCCCAAAATTGTTGCTTTCTATACTACTCTTAAATGTAAGATGAGGACCCGGATGTAAAACTAATATCCCACACGGTCCATTTGACCCGGTATGGTCCCTCAATCACTCAACAAACGTCCACGAATCCCCAAAATGCCTGCTTTCTATACTACGACCAGACTGCGCATGCGCAAAATGATGAAAACGGACGATACATTAGTCCAGTCAGATCCCACTCACTCACTCACTCACTCATTCACTCACTCACCATCGTTAGTGCGTCCACGCGTTAATACGGGCGTTGGGCACGCCTCACTCACTCACTCACACTCACTCACTCACTCACTCACACTCACTCACTTACTCACACACTCACATACTCACTCACAGGAAAGTACCAGGATGTAGGTCAGACGGGTCTAAACATGTTCCCCAGGGTCACGTCCGATTCACGCCTACCGGAAGTGACGTCATACACCTACGCATCCTAACCACAGATACAGAGTAGTACACTTGCACTCATTGACCTTTGTGCACTTAAAGAGCATATTGACGCTCATTGACCTCAAGAGGTCAAAGGTCAATGTGAATGCATATCCTGTGACTATACTTTGGGATAGGGTTGAAATGTTTTCCCTAGTTTAGGGGTCAAGTCCGTGTTCCGCTTTTTATATTTTTTCTGGAGAAACTTTTATATACACCCGCCCTGCACCCAGGCCCCGATCAGCCCGGTGGGCCGATATTCGCCCTTTGGGATAGGGTTGATAGGAGTGTTCTCCTATTTCAGGGGTAAAGTCCTTGTTCCGCTTTTATATTTTGTCTGGAGAAACTTTTACATGCACCACTCCGCCACCCTGACAAATCCTCATTTTACACGCACCCACCCGATTGACTTGATAGGCAGACCCCAATAAGCCCGGGACCGATATTCGCCCTTTGGGATAGGGTTGATAGGGGTTTTCCCCTATTGTAGGGGTAAAGTCCATGTTCCGCTTTTTATATTTTCGAGACAATCCTCATTTTACATACACCCACCCATGACTTGATAGGCAGGCCCCAATAAGCCCGGGGACCGATATTAGCCCTTTGGGATAGAGTTGTTAGGAGTTTTCGCCTAGTTTAGGGATAACGCCCGTGTTCCGCTTTTTATATTTTCGACACAAATCCTAATTTTACATACAGTCACCCATGGCTTGATAGGCAGACCCCGATAAGCCCGGGGATCGATATTAGCCCTTTTGGATAGGGCTGATAGGAATATTCGCCTAGTTTAGGGATAAAGTCCGTGTTCCGCTTTTTATATTTTCGGGACAAATCCTAATTTTACATGCACCCAACCATGACTGTATCGCCCTCGATGAGCGCTTCACTTTGACACCTCACTCGATCCAATAGGTCCATGCAGCGTATTTGAAGTCTGGGGATTACTTTCGGTCCGCGAAGGCAGACCGCACCACCGCCAGATCACATCACCGCGGAGGAATACATGCCCCATGCACTTGACCATCACGTGACCTCCACATGAGATGGCGTCCTTTTTGAGACGGCGCAAACCTTTGCTGGTTTTTGCCGGTACTATAATTCACTTGACCTCTACGCCAGATTATTACGCCAGGTCAATGGGAGTTTATATCACTTTTGTATACTACTTATGTGCTTAGCGTGCATGATCTGTGGCGTTATGTTTCGTAACTTGTGTCCGATTTCGCTTAGGCCGGGGATAGGGGCCGTATGACCCCATGTACTCCAAGATCTACAAGGTATACATATGAACAGTCACAATCAAAGCGTGACTGAGATACATCATTCTCTGGATAACGACTTTACAACGAAGCTCATGTGGATTAAAAATACTGATCAGTGATATTCTTGGAACGGCTCATTTCAACAATGAGAGGAATCAATGTTTCTTTCCTTCATTCCTCAAAACTATTTTTTTTTTTCACTCATTCAGTACAGCGTCCCGATTCAGAAGACATTTCTTTTGGCTCAATTGTAGGTTACGGGTTCAAACATGTTCTGTTGTACTTTGAAATTTCATAATTCGAGACTCGCTACATCGATTAACACACATCAATGTTAGGCACAAATGAATTAGAATCCACATGATGAGCATACATTTAATCCAATCATGTTCTTACTCAGAACATGAGCCATGCCTCAAATGAAACATCCCAAGCATCAAAAGCCTAACGCACACGTTATCCATATATCGTTTAGAACTCACAAGCTCACGTGAATCGGGAAAGAGGTTGTACCAAAACTTATCTGTGTGTGTCGAATAAGGGAGGAATATGCGAACTGTCTTAAAAGAAGGTCTTTCCGTCGGATCTTTCGTAAATAATTCCAAGTAA
This sequence comes from Hanleya hanleyi, assembly GCA_036873755.1. Taxonomy (NCBI): domain Eukaryota; kingdom Metazoa; phylum Mollusca; class Polyplacophora; order Lepidopleurida; family Hanleyidae; genus Hanleya; species Hanleya hanleyi. The sequence continues at coordinate 8,142 of JAVTVY010002683.1, forward strand.
ACAAACTTAAACAAAGCGAAAAGTTACAACAGGGCGGGATCAAGGTTAATTCGCTGGATAAACAGTGGACCGGTGCTGTAACAACAGCGGTGCGTAATCTGCCGTCTTCGGTAAACTAGGAAAGATTTTTGGATATTTGCTCGTCCGTTCTTGCTCGGCCTTGTTTTCTCGCCCAGTGGCCTTGGAGAAAACTTTCAGGGATAGGGCGATCAAATAGCTCTGCCTCTTTCTTTGTTCGATTCGCCTGATTTTCAATAATATGCTCGCCCATGAAGGCACAGTATCATTAAGGGGGAATACTGCAGCTAGAATACCGATTTCGGATTCCGCTCTTGCTATAACTCTGAATTTAGTCCGTTCTCATTTCGTGTTTATTCCATCGTTTGGTTATCGGACAGATTATCTGTGATTTGTTTGAGATATACCACAACGCTGAATTGGAAATAATTTTGTTTGTACATCTGTTAACAAGAAGGTAAGTCCAGCTTGTATTTTCATCTATTGATTCAAATCACCGCCATAATTATTTTATTTTTCTTGAAACTTAATTTTGACTTAATTTAAAGGTAGTTGATTTGTATTTCTACTGAAAAAAAAAATATTTACATAAACCCTCATTTTAAATACTTGTGAACGTTCAAAAATTAACTTCACATTGATATCAACCCGATGTGAGAATCTATAGTGAAGTTGTTTGATATTTACCTCTCGTATAGTCAAGACCCTCCGAAATACCCAAATAGCAACCGCGCGATATATTCCGAAAAATATGTCAATCGTCTTTATTTGGGAACAGTTCATTTGCTTATCCGAGTACAAGATTTCTTCCCTTTTCAATCTCTCCAAGACCTGACGTATCTATTGAAGAAGTTAATATAATTTATGGGAAAGGGTAGGGCTGCGCAATATTATGCGTATTTGACTGGAAGGAGGTTCAAATGTACATTATCTTCCATGCTAACGCGTATTGATGTCCATATGGTCTATTCATTCGCTCAGATTGTCAAACCCTGCTGCCAGATCTTCGTTCACACGGAGATTCGACATTCATCAGCCGGCTGTAATCCATAACCTGATCTCATACATAAGAAACAATTGGCATCAAAATCCCACCATCGCGAACGGCATACATGGCCTACCTTACACCGACTATGGTCAAACAGTCAAGGGCACATGATGTAGGTCGGATGGCCAACATATGACGATATATATCCCATGCTGATAGCAATATACGAGGGTAGCGTGCAAGATCGTAACTTGTGTCTAATTCCGCTCAACGCGGGTTGGGGCCGTATGACCTCCTGTATTTCAAGATCCTTATGGTGTTCACATGAACAGTTACAATGAAAGCTTGACTGAGATACATCATAGGCTACTCTAGATAACGACTTTACAATGAATATCATATGGATTGAGAATATTGATCAGCGATACGACTTTGATATTTTTGAAACATCATGATGTCTTGCTGGCATCATTGAAAACTGTTTCTTCTCTCTTACGGGAAACTAGCATATTGTTATGTGTATTATGAGGTGTTTTTTTTCAATTTGGTAATGATGTAAATCATGTTATATGAAATTAGGTCTTCGGATTATGAACGCGGAAATTATCTCCAAATATGATAAATTTTCAGTGTAGACCTTGGAGGCGAGCCAGTGTATCGATCGATCTGTTAGGATAGATATACTGGCTTGGTTAGTTAACCATAGCAGTTCTGGATATAAATGGATCAGGGAGTTTCCTCTACATCAAACCAATCGGTGAAGATGTGTCAAACAAGTTTCTGCAAATGCTATAGGCGGGATATGCATACGTCATATGTAGGCATTTATAGGAATATCACGCTCTAGGGAAGGGTGTGGCTATGTCAAAATTGTAATCGTATATCTTGTTGATCTGGGAGTAAACCCGTTTCAAATTTATAGGGGTTTTGGTCTACATATGATATCTCAGTTGGATTATCCATTGTTTCCTTGAAACACAGTAAAAATGGATGGCGTCACCTGTATAACGATACTACAAAGGGTTTATCCAAAGCAAGAATATCTGGATTTCCTGGATTAGAATGAAGGATTCGAGTTTGTCCACGAGATATCTTCTCTTCTCGGATGAATGATATCTCCGCTTCTCTGCATTTTATGAATGATCCAACCGTAACGTCAACAATAATCAACCATTGGCATGTTTGTTGATGCCGCCATGGTCGTCATACAGCCAACTCAGATATATCACGGAACATTATATCCGACATCAACGCTATATAAATCCCGTGCGAATTTGAAACTACATCTGTTAGCCAATCAGGTGGCTAGCTGGGCGAAATAACTTTATAAAAACGCCCCTTGTAATTACACACAGGAGCACGTGGACCAATATTTTAAACGGAAAAGACAAACAGTGTCCAAAAAAGGCATCATGTCGAGGCATCGCGCGTGGTAAACGTAAACTTGAAAGAATTTACTCCCTTCGTAAAGTCTGCTATTGTCAGGCTGTAGAATATGTCGACACGTTGTTGCTGGAATCCGTGAACTAAACGTCAATCACAGTCAAATTGCCCCGTGAGGCTTTCGGGGATTGACCTGAGGTGTCGTCGTGTACACGCCAGGTCATGGTAAGAATAGACCTCAGCTCCTCATACAGCTTGTCGTAAGAGACGATTGACAGTGGCATCCGTGGGGTTTCAGGACCCCACCCGTGGGGTTCCTGAGTGTAATAGGAAATAGGACCCTACCCGTGGGGTTCCCTGGAGTGAAAAGAAATATGACCCAACGTCGTGATATGACTTACCTTTTGTTGAAATCGTCATTGGCTCGAATTTTTCATAGCGGCACATCTAGATGGCAAGGGCGTAGACAAGGGGGGGCTTGGGGGGGCTTCAGCCCCCCCAAATATTGACGTCCGTCAAAAAAAAATAACAAAAAGAAAAGAAAAAAAAACCAAAAGGGAGAAAAAAGGAAAGAAAGCAAGAAAGAAACAAAAAGGAAACATAGCAGAGAAGTAAATGTTTAGCTTGTCACATATCTTTATCAATTTTTGCATATTACAGGGGAAGTAAAATCAACAATGCTTACCAGAAGGACTAGAATAATTGCAATCGGTCAGAGAACAACGCAACAGTTTGGCGATATCGGACTCAAAGATATCGTGTGATTTTCTCCGAGAAACGAATAATGTGCTCCAATTCAATCAAATATCGCCCATTTGGACGAAAAAGGTCAACACGCTGGCTGAAAAGATTTTTTCATAACTTTTTCACCATAAACTTTTTTTTAATTGAGATCCCAGTCATTTGTCCCGTATTTATTTATTCACAAACGAGAGATACGAACTCTCGAATAATTTTCACAGAGAAACCCTAGAAATATAGGTAAAAAATCTAACCCAGACACAAAGTCACTATTTAACTGGTGTAAATATGATGAATATGGATACTTTTCGCTACTATTCCAAGAAAGGAACCCCTAACTTTACATTTTTGATAAGTTTGGCAACTTCAGAACGACCACAAGAACTCACACTACTCTGACAATATGCCTTGAAAATTCTATGAAAAGGCCGTGAAATACACTGCCGTTTTCACGGCTCCGACACGGACATTTCACGGGATGCCGTGAAAATACTCCCGTGACTTAGGACCGTGACACCCTCGTGAAATACCTGTGAATTATGTGCCACCTGAAAACCACGTGAAAAATGCCATGAAAACTCTGTGAAAATTGTCCCCGCAGGGATCGTGAAAATGTGGTGAAATACCGGTGAATTGCATTTCCTATTTTCACGGTGTTTTAATGGGCATTTCAATGGATCGTAAATCTGTCACATCCCTTGAAAAACCCGTGAATAAAGTGCCATCTGAAAACTGAAAATGGCCATGAAATTCCCATGAAAAACCAGGCGATTCTTTACCAGAGGTCATGAAAATACCGTGAATTTGGGACAGAAGTCTTTGTGAATATAATTACGTTACATACACTGAATCTTAATTTAGCATGCGAACAGGATCTAGTTAGTACATGCATGCCCTGCCAAGATTTCAAACTGAGGCAGGCTGAATGACGACGACACCCCAGACCATATTAGTCAAGGGTTAAAAATGCATAAAACAGTATTTGTGTATCTGAACAATACTATATTTGTATCCAACACCTTCAAACATTTATGATCAATCAATTGCAATACATGGTGAACAGCAGGCAACTTGTTGTGAACAAAGGTAGGCAGACAGACAATCGCTCTCCTCCGATATAAAAAAAAGGAGGCAGCACCTAAAAGATGCTTTGACCCCTCAGCCAAAGAAGTCCAGCGAATAACAGCTTCACATTAAAATCTGCTCAATTAAGTCACATTAATTTACCTACATGTATTAACGTTGATTCAAGAGAATACACAATAGCAACAGTGATCTGACCAGGTAAAAAATCGTTGACTGAAAATAGTTAACTGGCATATTGTAATAAATATGACAGTGCATATGTGCGGGACAAAGACAGTGTTCCATGTGAGTACCAGAGCTATTGGTCATATGGTAATGAGAGAGTAAAGATATAGCCCGGACAAAAATCAATGACTGGAAATTTCCAACGGGCATAACTTTGTAGCGAACTGCCGTAATGCGAAATACACACAATAGCTGCACATCTGCGGGACACTGGGAATATTCACTGTGAGTATCACAGTTATCGGTCCGTCAAATAGTAACGGAGATCTGGCCTGGACAATTCAATGACTGAACATTTCAATGGTCCATAACTTTGTGATGAACTGGCGTAACTCGTAATAAATATGACAGTGCACATTTGCGGGACACTGGCAACGTTTCATATGAGAGCTATCGGTCGAATCGTAACGAAGATCTGGCCTGGGCAAAAATCAATGACTGAAAATTTCAAAGGAACTCTGAAATGAAACGACGTAACACAAAATAAACATGACAATGTACGTCTATGTGATATTGGAGCTATTCCCTGTGAGTATCAGAGCTGTCAGTCAAATAGTAACTGAGATCTGCTCTATACGCCTTCTGAGATGACACTTTGTTCCAGCATGATCTTGGGCATTGGACAATCTCAAATTTGTTGAACCTTTCGCCCAAGCGTCGGCGAAATCGCGGTTCAATCTGATTTGATGGTTATATTGAACACATAAGTTGCATTTTAATTTTTGGACTTTTCCCTTGCCATCGTCTTCGAAGGACAGCCACACTTCAGCATTCGTTAGTGCGAGGTCATTTTTGGTCCACTTTTCGACGGTTGGAACCTTCAACGCTCGAGACTTTTGAGCGTCATGATATCGGCAGTTTGAACATTGTTTGAGTAAGTTGGGATCTACAGGAGAACCAATGCTTTCATCTGTTTGAGAATCAGTGCTTTCACTGTTCGATGTCGACGAGAAGAAACTTGTTATTTTCTCCGACATTGTCAAGAGATCAGCCTGTCTAACCGTGAACAGATTCAAAAGGAAGTTGAAACGCCGCCAAAACTTGTGTAAGCAAAACTGGTGACGTCACTGATTTCGCACTCTGTTTGTGCAGCGGGAGCCACTCGCATTCAAGGTTACAGATTTAACGAAACGTGATTGGTCAATTGTCCGAGACGACCCAAGCTTGAAATTGACAGCAATGGCGGGTAAAGATCGCGTGTTGTTGACCAGTAATTTGTTGAAACATTGAAAGCGAAGAAATATACAGTTCTTTCACAAGGTAATATACTAATAAATTTCTTGGATGCCTATTATCGCTATCAGTCTTTTTTTTTCGAAGGTTTGACTTACAGTGAACAATTTACTCAGACAAATTGACACCGGACAGAATGACCAGTTCTGAGAGTGAGAGAGTTGTACCTGTCTCCATTCGGTGTCGGACATTGTACATGTATGAGGACTTTCTAGCCATATTGATACATGTACACATACAGATTTTGTGTATTTGTACTCTTGCTGTTTATTATTAAAATCTGGTGATTAAATGACATTCCTTGTTAAACAAAGATCAATCTTTTCTACGTGTACATATAATATTCATGTATGTAGCTATAGCTAGCTGATAAGCCTTGACATTAGCTTGCGAATAAATTTTCACGGGGTTTTCACAGGCTTTATAGACATTTATAAATTCACGGGGTATCTTAACGTAATTTCACGGGGATTTCACAGTGTGTTGGTTTCTACAATTATTTTTCATGAGATTTTCATGTAGAACATAATTTTCACGGTGTTCATCATTGACTGCAAATAAAAAAATCACGGGGTAATACCACGGCATTTTCAGTACCCCGTGAAATTTCACGGTATTTTCATGAACATTTCACGAGGCATCGCTGCAGTAGTGTCATGCGGTCAACCACGCATCAAAACACCGCCCCTGGTATCTAGGCAAAATAGTATTATCTAAGAAATAACTTGAATTAATATAGTGCAAACCCCGGATTGAACGATCATTTCACCTTGTATATCAGTGTAGTGATCGCCACAGTTATATAGAGATTTTCGCCAAAAAAAAGTTCAACTTTTACCGCTCAAATGCCCCCAGTGAGCGTCAATTTACCATCAATTTTCAAAAAAAAATCTACGCTGCGAGGGGGGATACCCCCCTCTCAGACTCTCCCCCTAAGCCCCCCCAAACTTCACAACTTGTCTACGCCCTTGGATGGTATTTCCCTGATCTACCATCTTGGTTTACCTAGATTGTCATATAGCCAGTTGATGGCACGGGAGTCAAACTCAAAGCCATTGACAGTGACACTGCATACCGATAGCAATAAATGTGGTGCAAAATACTCCGCGAAATTTTACGAAAGGAGTCGCCACGAAGTCAGACAAACAGATGATGTCAGTGCCATTTCCAAATTAATTATCGGCATACCACAAGACGTCAAATTATGATGGATAATGGAGGTCACAATGGCGAGACGTGTACGTTTAGATTATGATTAAACCTCCATAAGGTGGGGCATCTTCCTGTATTGCAACTTAAACCTACATGCCTGGGAGGGGGAGGGGGCAAACATGGCCTCCCTACCAAACTTTCTACCCTATTTCCGGAACGACAAGTGAGTGAGTGAATGAGTGAATATGATTTACCGTCGCTTTCAATACTATTTCACTCATATCACGAAGTTCGTTTCCTATTCCTTTCCACACCCGGAAACCACACAGGTAGGATCTTATTCCTTTTAACACCCGTGGCCCCACGGGTGGGGCAAAAAAACACTGACACTCCAAGACTTTGTAGTTTTTGATTGTGATGTCATTTTGAGCATATCTACATAACCCTTCGAGTAGAAAATCATGGTAAATTAAAAATGGCTGTCATGATGTTGGGTACCCAGAAAATGATGTTTTCCTCATTATTTCCTTCAAATTTTCTGCTTTTCTGCGAGGAAAACTTGACTAAACCTATTTTATTTCAAAACAGACTATTATTTACTAATTTATCACAAAGCCTTTGTGAAGGTAACATACAAATAAATAAATCGAAAAAAACTGACCGAAAAATTTCCCAAATAGTGCGTTTTTATCAAAATGACGTCATTGTTATCGTCATGAAATAGACTATCTTGAATCGGCTTTTTTTTAAATTTTTTGAGTACCCAATGGTATATTGTGATAAGCTTCAGTCCTCTTGCTGAAGGGATAAGACCATTATTTGGGAGGTCCGAAATGGCCCCCAGGCTCAATAATTCCAGGTCAGGTAGAGTTAACCCATTCTCAAATTCAAAATAGTGTCACTGGGTAATACTATTAAAGGAGCCGAGTGCGGGTGCATCCGTGCAAATGGGTAGTGGTATGACCTTAGAAAAGGTGCCCTCTGACTATTGGGAGTGGTAGTCAGGTATAGAGTCAGGTAATGTGCTAATATGAATAATTAGGAAATATGATGTAATGCTGCATGCTCTAATAAATCGGTGTAGATTTACATACTTTTATGATGTTTTCTCCTGAGCAAATCCAATGATGCTACTATTATGAATTTCTGGATCAAAATCATAAAATAGAATAGCAAGCTGATAATTCAAGATGTATATTTTCAAATTGATGAAAAACAATAGCCATTAAATCGTGAAAAAAGATTGTTCCTAGTATGGTATACCAGACATATGATCGATGAAAGTCGAAGAAATTGAACAGAAATTATCATATGCAAATAATGCTAATTATGTCAAAGGTGGATTTAAATATAATAAGGTATCCTCCTGTGTATTATGTTTTTTTCTAATAGCGATTTGTCTAAACTGGTTGCTAATGTTAATGTAACTTGTGGTTATATATTATACCATTAAAGCTAAAACGGTTACATGCATGGCAACATTGTTTCTATGGACTATACGGTAGATCCTTAATTTGTTAATGTTTTTCAGCACGAAACAGCCGCATGCGGCATATTGTCGCATATCATCAGACGTACAGTGTTACAGTCTAGCAAAATTCATGTCTTCCTGTTATTTAATTATTCTTCCACGTTCACAGGAACACCATGGTAATCCGTGTTATCGCCTTTCTGGTAGGCGTTGTCATGGTGATGACGACAATGGCTGCGCCCCCTGCCAAAGTCCCAGTAGAAACAACGAAGGGGAAGGTGGCCAAAGGGAAAGCTGAAGAATCCGCTCCAGTGATCGAGGATACAGAGAAAAACGACATTCTGGAGAATGAAAGTAGGACTCCTACTGTAGCCATGATTATCATAGACGGGTCATTTGTACAGTGCCAATGAATGGTACCCTCTATATTGCATCTGGAGTCCATGGCATACATTGAAGCTATGGAGCGGGCAACTGAGGGTGGAGGCTATCCCAGTTACCCGGGAAATCATATATTCATTATGAAATCGTACTCTCCACTTCGAAATAATAACGTGTCATATGCTCATCGTTTGTACCGTATCAAAACTCTCTTCTAGTTTAGATCTTATTTGAAATCATGATGCTCTTGGCATACATTAAAGAAAATGGAGCGTATAAGGGAGATAAGGGTAGTAAATATCTGTCACGAATACCGGAAATTATAATTAAACCTGTCACAAATTGACGTACAATGGAAGATTGCGTGTTCACAATGTAACAAATCCCAGGTGGGCTTTCATATACAATGTTGAAATTTACAATTTACAATATATTTGGTATACATGTTATATTTTGTTGGAGCACAACGAAGGGTCGACAGTTGCCCAAATAACGTTTTCTCCAAATCAATAAGGTTACTGCCATGTAAAGTCGACATACGGTGGAAGATCACCTGACTTCTCGCTAATCTTTAGTCATCGCTAGTTGTCCTATAGCTCTGTTGTTATTTCACGTTCTGATTCTTCAAACTGTGGGAGGGGTCATGCCCCTGGGTGTAGTGGAGGCCCTTCTGCTAGTTACCATACTCTTTCACAGTCCTCGGCCAGGTTTGCTGACGTTTACTGTATTGCTTACAGTTTGCATGTGGCGGTTGTAACTGGTCGTACGCTACATGCGTGAATTGCATTCTTCAAATGTTGTTGTTGTTATTTTGTTTCTTCCAATAGATTGCACAGGAAAGCACAGACCACATCCGACAGATGCCACAAAGTTTGAGACGTACTTCACCGGCATGTGGATCGAGCAGCCTTGTCCGGGATTGAGTCTTGTATGGGACCAGTACACGTGTCGCTGTGACTATCCGCCCCGTCACATCCCCGGAGATCCATGTAAAGATAGACGATCTGTCGACCCGGAGAAGGGCAAATACAAGCAGTTACTGAATGGCAAATGGTACTCTCGAGACTGTAACCTCGGGACAAGCGGAATGGCGTGGAATCAGACCGAATGTAATTGTGTGTCCACGAGTCCCGCGAAACAAATGGGTGAGATTTTAGGGGGTACCACATCCATGTTCATTAAAGCAGCGCATAGTCGGCTTTACTGAATAGAAAATAAAATTAAAAATTCATTTTCTTTGATTAAAATTTCAATCTGATAAATTGATTTTTTTTTCTTACTTCAAATTCAGTTCCAAACCTCACATTGGAATTTATTACCAATCTCATCCGATACCGATCTACCTCACAGCCAGAAAAAAGGTGATGACTCATCACCCTTTAATGGTGATCAGACCTGGTGATCACCTTTAAAAGGTGGCGAGTTAGAGCCATCACCTTTAAATGGTGACGGTCGTAACCTTTTAAGGGTGATGATTTTGCTTCATCGCCGTTAAAAGATGGCTCTTAATTTACAATCATTGCGTATCACTCTTCAGAGGTGGCGTCTATCACTTTTAAAGCTGATCATAAAATGGGTGATAGCTCTAACCACAGGCCCGCAAAACAAGAGTTTTGGTGGTGTGGACGGTGATCATTTGCGTACACTTCGCCATCCATAAGATGGCTTGCGAATCGTGTGTCTCCATTATCGCGGAGCGATATCCGGTGTTTTACCGGATTCGGTTCGGCCTTCATCCGGCGGAGAACAGACTCGAAAACTCTGATAAATTACAGGTTTTCATACATACCCCGGAAACAGATATTGCCTGGGCTTACAAAGTATATAGGTATGAATATCTTTCGTATCATCCAAGAGGTGTGGTAGATCTGTAATTTGAACAAGTAGATCATCACATGACTCGAAAATGGCGGGTTACGTTGGGGTTACGTCGGTAGACTTTAGCTGATTGGCTGACGAAGTCACGTGGTATTGATTTCTGGAAATTCCCTCTAGCAGTTGCCGAAAGTAGTCTGAAATGGATACACACGATCCCAGGGTCAGTCTTACCGCGTATAGATGGCCCAGATGGTTACAGGTTGGACGGTGATATTACGGTGAAGTGTCGAAATATGGGGTCTCTATATATAACCCCATGCGTTGTGGTTTAATATAAATCATGGGGTTATATATAGAGACTCCATATTTCGACACTTCACCGTAATACCACCGTCCACACTAGCCAAGTTGACATGGCTTCGTTCGTTCCGACATGGCTTCGTTCGTTCCTTTACTACGCCATGATGCCTCTCAATGAACTTACATGTACACTCCGGGATCACACGGCTCCGTGGGTCGTTCGGCTATATCCCGCAATAAAACAACCCCTCCCAGCTCTCTGTCCATTTGTTTTATCGAGTTCGGCAAAGAGTTTGATTGCCGTGAAGAGCTCATCCGTCTGCAATCAGTCTTCAAACATCAACGGTCGGTTGAATTCTCCGCCATTATCTTAGTACGGTCGGTCACGTGCGCAAGATACGTTGCTGATCACGTGACACTTACGAAAATAATGGCGGAGAATTCAACCGACCGTTGATGTTTGAAGACTGATTGCAGATGGATGAGCTCTTCACGGCAATCAAACTCTTTGCCGAACTCGATAAAACAAATGGACAGAGAGTTGGGAGGGGTTGTTTTATTGCCGGATAGAGCCGAACGACCCACGGAGCCGTGTGCTCCCGGAGTGTACATATAAGTTAATTGAGGGGCATCGTGGCGTAGTAAAGGAACGAACGAAGCCATGTCAACTTGGCTACGTCCACACCCCCCAAAACTCTTGTTTTTGCGGATCTGTGCTCTAACTCATCACCTTTTCGGGATGATAGTTCACCTTTTTTCTTGCTATCTATTAGATTGACTTCAATCTGTTAGGCTGCCGTTTGAATCCAGATTAGTTTAATTTATTCTTTTTCAAAATATTTCCAATCGTTTGTGAAGATTTGGATCTCAGTATAATTATTATTTAAGAGAGAATATTGGCAAGTGCAGGGATTGACTGATTGAAATTATAGTCTTCGGGCCGATTCCCATAGATTTCGCGGCCCATCAACACAATGAACGCTGTATTTAAATTCCAGTTTACTTTCCTGTGTTCAATTCATACATTTACAAGTCCTAGTTTAAACAAATTAAAAAATACAAGATAATAAAAATGAATTCAGGATTCGTATCATCTTCATTACACCAAGCCAGTTTCTAGTTTCACGTTTCGAAATAGCTTTGATGTATCAGTCCACCTTCAGCAGTAACCAATCAGAATCTTAACTGAGTGTGTAGGCACTCAACACGATCTCAGACAATGTAGGACATTAGAATCTCGTTCCGCAGTGCTAGGAATCCATATTGGCACTCATGTTGAAAGAATAATATCACGCGGAAACTCCGAACAGCGCATGTCAGCTGTGTGACTTACCATGGACACTGATGGAGATTAGCTCAAGAGGAAAACCCGAGAGAAACACCTCAAATTAGAAGAGATTCGTCCCGTGTAGAATCAAGGGAATGTCCATTTCATTTGGATATATATTTTATCTCCTGATAAGAGAAATATACAACGAGGACTATGTGAGGGTAAGCACATCCTACAGCATGTGATGTGCCTCACGTGCGGCGGATCACGGTTTACAGCTGAGAGCTGTAAAATCCTTACACCATTAATGCGCGAGGTTTTATGACTCCACGGAATAAGGTGAGCAGTCGCGAATGTGTGTGTAGGGTGATGTCTTCAACAAACAGCTGCGGCATTCTTCCTAATATGACGGGATGGGTTGGGCCGACATTATAGGCCCGCCAATCAATAACCCACTTCTTTCGAAACTAAAATGGAATCGAGGTCGATGACGTCGTGTGTCTACTTATAGGTCCTTTGAAGGTGACTGGTGGATTGATATACCAAGGCTAAAGTTCGAGGTGAAAACGTAGGAATTGACTTCGTGCGAGAAGATGGGATCGCCTAGATTGTGCATCATCCGAACGCATGGCACGATCATACGTAGAAACTTCTGCTCGTAGCCATGCGGTAACGGGTGCTATCTGAGTGTAATAGGGCGTTTCCCAAATGGTCACATCCGACTGGTCCCGTTACATCCGACATCGGTGCAATCACATTCATACAACGAAGACACACCTCCAGAAAGCGATCGATTGAAATGATCCCATGGTGGGCCTCGAAGTGCCTCCATCACAAAATAAAAAGCATATCATTTCCCTGTGGTCTGCCGCCGTTTTTATTTTGTTTTCAAATATGTTAGGTCGTTTGTAATATGATTTTTCTTAAGATAAACAAAGAAGCATGCTCCACTAGAGTGAGAAATAAAATAGCTAATTCGCACAACTTCGTTTTGGTCTCGCGTAGACTCCCCCAGTCTTGCGCCTCGTGAAACTGACACGTCTACATGTCTGAGAAATATTTGAATACAGATAATGCTTTGGGAACAACTTTCGAACTGGATTATCTCCCTCTAGATAGATGGCGCCGTGTGAAATACATGCCGAATCACAGCGAATATCTAAGGGTAGTGTTAAGTGAAACGTGAAATGCCCTTAGCAAGCTTAAGATGAGATTGTGTGAATTCTATAGAAACTTCACTGCATCAAGGGTTACATTTTAAGCACTTGACTGGTCAATTGGAGATGGAAAGAGTTTACATGGGAACAAAAAGTCTGTTAGAAGTTACGCAAGCCGAGCCCGAAATTAATTTCTCCCATTCTATACAGCAATTTGTGTTTCGTAAAGACAAAATACACAAGTTTTATACTGTAAACTTTCGTCTTTTTATGTCTTATCTTATACATTTTAGCTTGGATTTTTTATTATATCTAAAATATGATACCTTGAACCAAAATTACTTTCCAATTTAATATCACGACAGATGATCAGAATTTGACCAGATTAATTTTGGTTCAAGGTGTCGGATATTAGACATTTAAAAAAAATCCTTGCTAAAATGTACACGAAAAAGCCATACACAAACATAGGTCCAATTCCTAACGTCAGTTGACACTTACGTCAGTTTTGATTCTGAGCGTTAACCATATAAAACTTGGGTACTTTATCTGCACGAAACAGATTTTTGTGCAGCGTTAAAGCGATAATTTTTTGGTTTTACTAACGGAACACCCAAGGGAGTTTTGCGTGTGTAAACGTAACTTTTCCAAATGAAATTTAATTGGCTTGTGCAGAAAACTACGGAGCCGTAAAAGGGACATTTTTTTTAGCCCCTATTAAGTCGTTATAACGACTTATTAAGTCGTTATAACGACTTATTATGTCGTTATAACGACTTAATTGACCCATGAAATTGAAGCATTAAGCGTTATAACGACTTAATTGACCAATGAAATTGGAGCATTATAAGTCGTTATAACGACTTAATCCACCAATGAAATTCCGTCTTACTTCTGCCGCTTTAATTATGTCTCCCCCAACTATGTTGGGGGGAGACATCTAGTGTTTGTGCTGTCTGTCTGGTTGGATGGATGGATGTCTGTCTGGATGGATGTCTGGATGGATGTCTGTCTGTCCGTCCCCTTACCTTGTCTGCAAGATATCTTGAGAACTACTGGATGGAATTTCACCAAACTTGGATGGAAGCTTCATTGGGATAGCCCGCCCATTTGATTAGGTTTTGGTGTGTGTGTGTGCATTCATCCGTGTCCGGTGTCCGTCCATCTACTGGTACATGTATATACAGGCCTTGTCTGCAAGATATCTTGAGAACTACTGGACGGAATTCCCTCAAACTTGGATAGAAGCTTCAGTGGGATAGCCCCCTCATTTGATTAGGTTTTGGTGTGTGGGCGTGCATTCATCCGTGTCCGGTGTCCGTCCGTCCGTCTATCTACTGGTACATGTATATACAGGCCTTGTCTGCAAGATATCTTGAGAACAACTGGATGGAATTTCACCAAACTTGGATGGAAGCTTCATTGGGATAGCCCCCCATTTGATTAGGTTTTGGTGTGTGTGTGTGCATTCATCCGTGTCCGGTGTCCGTCCGTCCGTCCATCTACTGGTACATGTATATACAGGCCTTGTCTGCAAGATATCTTGAGAACTACTGGACGGAATTCCCTCAAACTTGGATAGAAGCTTCAGTGGGATAGCCCCCTCATTTGATTAGGTTTTGGTGTGTGGGCATGCATTCATCCGTGTCCGGTGTCCGTCCGTCCGTCTATCTACTGGTACATGTATATACAGGCCTTGTCTGCAAGATATCTTGAGAACAACTGGATGGAATTTCACCAAACTTGGATGGAAGCTTCATTGGGATAGCCCCCCCATTTGATTAGGTTTTGGTGTGTGTGTGCATTCATCCGTGTCCGGTGTCCGTCCGTCCGTCCATCTACTGGTACATGTATATACATGTACAGGCCTTGTCTGCAAGATATCTTGAGAACTACTGGACGGAATTCCCTCAAACTTGGATAGAAGCTTCAGTGGGATAGCCCCCTCATTTGATTAGGTTTTGGTGTGTGGGCGTGCATTCATCCGTGTCCGGTGTCCGTCCGTCCGTCCATCTACTGGTACATGTATATACAGGCCTTGTCTGCAAGATATCTTGAGAACAACTGGATGGAATTTCACCAAACTTGGATGGAAGCTTCATTGGGATAGCCCCCCCATTTGATTAGGTTTTGGTGTGTGTGTGTGCATTCATCCGTGTCCGGTGTCCGTCCGTCCGTCCATCTACTGGTACATGTATATACAGGCCTTGTCTGCAAGATATCTTGAGAACAACTGGATGGAATTTCACCAAACTTGGATGGAAGCTTCATTGGGATAGCCCCGTCATTTGATTAGGTTTTGGTGTGTGTGTGTGCATTCATCCGTGCCCGGTGTCCGTCCATCCGTCCATCTACTTGTACATGTATATACAGGCCTTGTCTGCAAGATATCTTGAGAACTACTGGACGGAATTTCACCAAACTTGGATGGAAGCTTCAGTGGGATAGCCCCGTCAGTTGATTAGGTGTTGGTGTGTGTGTGTGTGCATTCATCCGTGTCCGGCGTCCGTCCATCCATCTACTTGTACATGTATATACAGGCCTTGTCTGCAAGATATCTTGAGAACTATTGGACGGAATTTCACCAAACTTGGACAGAAGCTTCAGTGGGATAGCCCCCTCATTTGATTAGGTTTTGGTGTGTGTGCGTGCATTCATCTGTGTTTGGTGTCCGTCCATCTACTTGTACATGTATATACAGGCCTTGTCTGCAAGATATCTTGAAACTAGTGGACGGAATTTCACCAAACTTGGATGGAAGCTTCATTGGGATAGCCTCTCATTTGTTTAGGTTTTGGTGTGTGTGTGCGTTCATCCGTGTCCATCGTCCGTCCGTCCGTCCATCTTCATGTACATGTATATACAGGCCTTGTCTGCAAGATATCTTGAGAACTACTGAACAGAATTTCACCAAACTTGGAAGGTTCATTGGAATAGCCCCCTCATTTGATTAGATTTTGGTTTGTGCGTGCATTTATCCTTGTCCATTGTCCGTCCATCCATTCATCTAATTGTACATGTATATACAGACCTTGTCGGCAAGATATCAGGAGAACTACTTGACACTTATTTCTACATTAATTTTATAGCACTTTCCCTTAAATAATGTGCCCACTCAACGCAAGGTGGGAGGTTGAGGGAGACGTATGTTTTTGCTTAAAAAAAACAACCAGCATAGGCTTCATGCCAGAGCGGCAACCCAAGGGTCAAAGCGGAACCTCTAGTTTTTTTAGCTGACAACTCCCCGGTGAAACAGCGTTTAGATATGCACTATTAAGGGCAGATCTACGGGGGGTGGGGGTCAGGGGGTTTCGCCCCCCCCCCCTCCCCCTCCCCCTCCCATTAAACCTGTGAAAAAAAAATGAGAGACAGATCAGCGAACCCTGGGATTTCACGTAGAAATAATATCTTAAAATTATATGTAAAATAAACGAATGTGGATTATGTAATCAGAGTATCTGTTGGTATATTAAACAGACATCTTATGTGGTTTGTGAGCGTACTATATTTCGATGTTGAATATGCAAACATTATGGCTACGAGCGCTCCACGTATGAAGTGTTAGTCCTGATTTGTATGTATTTTACCAGAATGTCAAATGGGGGCATAAGGTGTGATACTTTTCAATATCGATGCGTGCTTATGCGAAACAAAAGTGAAAGTTAATCTACATACATTATGTTCGAATTGTTTTTTGTTCTGGTGCATTTTGACGGTATATTTTCTGTTTGTTTTGAATGAACATTAAACCGTTGCTCGATCCGGAGCTCAGTTCCCACTCTCATGTTTTTGATTTCATAACTAGATGTAAAACTCCATACGTTCGAACGGCTCTCCCAGAAAGTATCGAATTTCCGCATGCAAAACGCTTTGTTGTGGTGCATTATGATAGTAGGATTACGGCACTTGTATCATTATCATCATGTTATTCTCTGCGGAAAATCATCAAAACTATAATCCAGTGTTTAATAGCACTTAATAAGTCGTTATAACGACTTAATGCTCCAATTTCATTGGTCAATTAAGTCGTTATAACGACATAATAAGTGGTTATAACGACATAATAAGTCGTTATAACGACTTAATAGGGGCTAAAAAAAAAATTCCATGTCCCTTTTACGGCTCCGTAGAAAACTGGTAGAAAATCTGTAAAGGTTTACCGTTGATAATGATATAATTGAAGCGAACGTTCATTGATGTTGCAGGTGGATCACCGTGTGACGTTATGCTCAACGTCACCTTTAGCGACGAGACAGTCATGGATCACGCCAAGGGAGCATGGATCCAACGACCGTGGGACTCGCGAATTGTGATCCGGAAAGTGTCCGGAGCAATCGGAAATTGGGCGGCTCATATCCGAGACTCATCCCTGCGGGTGTTCTACTTCTCGGGCAATGCTTGGAGTGACATGATGCAAGTGTTCATCAGCTTCCGGGCGGACAACGAACCGAAACTGGAAGACAAGTTCCAAATGCTACTCTCCAATGGCTGTAACTATACATGGATCGGTTACTTTAATCCCTCAGTTGCTATCAGTTATCGGGCCAAAGACGGAACGCTCAAAATACAGTTCCAGACATATGAAGCCAAGACCCTAAGCTGTAGTATAATATCAGTAAGCAACTTACGTGTTCTCCCAATCTGCTATTTACATTTGAACAAATCCACTTGAAGCAAGCCGGCTTCATCTTGGTCTCCAGGCCTATACAATGGATAAATATGTTCTGCTTTAATGACCGGAAAACCAGCCAGATGCTGCCTATGGTCATGACACAGTACAGTTTCGGGACCATCTTTACATAATACGTGAAATTACTATCGAATCTAAGTTCTAAATACCATGGAATTCAGTAATAGTAGTAGTAGTAGTAGTAGTAAATGGGGAAATCGAGGATCATTGACCTACCATTGTCTATATGATCACATGAGATAGACTTGATATGCAAATTTCAGGGGGAGAATAGTAGTAAAGAAGAAATCCAGGACCACTGACCTACTTACGGAGTTAGAGTAGTATTAAAAGGGAAAATCGAGGACCACTGACCTACTTGTGGAGTTTCTCCATCGATCACGTGATTTGTATGTTATATTCACATTTCAGGGGGAGATAACTCCGTAAGTAAGTCAATGGTCCTCGAGTTCCCCTTTTACTACTATTTCGATGATTGTGCTGAATTTGCTGTTCTGAAGAACAGAACAAGCATCTTCACACACCCAGGTAGATGGCAATTCGTCGGTTATACATCTGTTAACTATAGACTGTTCCTTGCACTTCATGGAGTCTTAAGATACACTGACAATGAGAAATAAATACAAATTATCTTCGTTCTAGGATTACCATGGTTGGCACTCAGTGGCACTGTTATATCAAGACGGAATGTTACAGGTAGTGGTAGATGGATATCTTTGTCTGGCCTCCAGGGATTTCTCGGGTAAGTTTTGAAGAGCCTGCATATGGCGTATAAATTTCTCGCCTAGTAGCACTTGCTGGTCCATGCCAGAGATTGAGCTCTCGTAGAATGAAAATGTCACTAGCGGCATATGCCATCGGTTTGATACATTATAAAAGTTGTAAGTTCCGTTCTTTAAAATGTTCTTATAGTTCAGGTTTTCCAGTTTTCGAATAGTTTTTGTCCTAAACATTCCGATTCATTATAGTCTCGAGAGTATGCTGTAACCATCCCCCCAGAATGGGGTTAGCAGGCAGTGTATCATTTTCATGTGTCTGTATCCGCAACGTCTCACTCTTCGCTGTTTTCGAAGCTGCAGCAAAAATAACTGGAAATGATCCTGTCCGTGACAGAGCATATTAATCGCGAATTTTAAATATGTGTTTACACGACCATGAAAACAAGTTATCTAACATGACAGTAGTTCACACACTCATAATCCCAGACGAGAGAGTGACGATGCGGGCCTCCCTTTGGAGTTGGCGTTTGGAGATGACTCTGACTTACACGAGAGTCGCTTTGGTTGCTCATGCGACGAAGGCATCAACGTCTCTTTTTGAGAATGCATTAAGATTATCTCTTATTATGAGTCACACTTTAATACCTGAACAAGTTCGTTGATCATGCTCATGTACTGTTATATTTCTATTTTACTGAAGGTCCGGTCAAAGTAAACCAGTGTCCTCTCACGGTGGCCGGTGATCCGTTGAAGAAAGAGGCTAGTTTCCGAGGATACCTCGACGAGGTATTTCGTTAAGCGTTTCTCACATATTTATTTGTTCAGAATTATGCTCACGGCAGAACCTAGTGAGAATGAGTAAGAGAGCTGGCGGGGTGTATGTTACGCGGTCTCGTAGCTCAGTCCGTAAAAGACTGGCTACCCTCCATCTTGGATTCTTACGGTTCTTGTCCGATCA
Organism: Hanleya hanleyi; assembly: GCA_036873755.1. Lineage (NCBI taxonomy): Eukaryota > Metazoa > Mollusca > Polyplacophora > Lepidopleurida > Hanleyidae > Hanleya > Hanleya hanleyi. Next base: position 27,732 of record JAVTVY010002683.1, read on the forward strand.
TCAATAAATTGAGAAAATATGTACCGATCGACTTCAAAAGATCCAAAGTGTGCCTCGATGGAACCCGGAAATAGACATCAACGATGTGTAGTCTACGGTTGACAATCAGTTGGACGGGTAAATGTATATGACAATTTACATGCAGGCATGGACGGAGCAGGGAATTGAACCATTTTAGTCTTTTCAATTCGATTTCGAATCAAATTTAAAGTCGTGTCTAGATTCAGCGCGGTTAACTAGCCGGTTTCGTTTCAGCGGGTGTCATCTATAATATCGTTGGTTGTAAAAACTTGACAATGCGTATACTGTATTATGCATAAAGGTGGGTGTGTATGTTTACAGGCCCATAATTTCACAGGGGTAATATGCTTACATTAATATCACATTTCGGCATGTCATAGTTGGAAGTATTCACGAGTGATGCTTACTCGTGCACTTTCCCATATATTAATCGTTTAGACCTCTAACAAGTACTACCCGAAGCAACCAAGACTGCGAGCGCGCGGGATCGTTGGAGCGGAAATGCCGTGGCATGCTGGGATATTGAGACCTCGTCATTACGGGCGATATACTATTACATGCGTTGGTAATTAAATGATCACACCTCATTGTATTCTAAATGTTCGCAGGCTATTCGTAAGTTAGACTGGATCCAGTCCCTGTTTCATAATGTATATTTCAGGGGGTAATAAAGGGAAGTAACTCTGCTTGAAGAAATGCTTGAAATTTTTCATTTTTTCCCCCCCAGATTGTATGTCATATAGGTATTATTGATAAATAATACATATGAAATAGAGACTCGTCCAGTCTATTCGTAAGTTTCAGATTTGCATCGTCCTACTCCATAATTACGGTAGTTTTCTAACTTAGGCTTGCCGTACAAACTTTTAAATCGAAATATACGGAACGGAAATGTTTTATCATGACAGGGTATTAACGTTGCACTAAAAGTATTTCTTTTATATTTTACTCTTTGACAGCTTTTGATCACAAGGTACTGCAAGCTATAAGAACAGGTCGGTGTTATTTACGCAGACGTTTTATTGGGGGAACCACTGGAAGTAATCTTTAAACACCGGAAGTAGTACAACAATCGGCAGTAAGCCCCACCAGGTCAACGAAAAGTCCAGCGCAGCGATGCTGTTGTCTAATGATCCGATGAGAGACCTATTTACACTATCCTGGACCAATAGAACAATCTTATATGAATCCCAGTTGTCATGTGAGAATTTAGAAAATCATTGTCAATCTCTATCTGGATTCCCGATTGAACGCCATATCAATCATTTCGAGATGTTTCATATTTTAAGGTCGTTTTTTTTGTATATTTTTCTTCTTTTTGAAGATCTTTCATATTTTGGAAGGTAATCTTATGTGATGGTTCCGACTTGATATATATCCATTTAGCTCTAATAATATAAAAAATATTTAAAAAAAAAATACCTTCTAAAATATGAAATAGCACAAAAATGATATTTATGGCGTTCCATATTGGCTCTCCCATTTTGTAGTAATGAAGCTGTGTTGTTTTTCTTTCAATCCAGTCGCTATATAGCTGAAAAATTGCTGAACGCGGCATAAATTTAATTCTCTCTCCATGCTCTCGTGTTCAATCCAATAATGAGTCCATGGCGTATTTTGGTAGTTTAAGGCATTTTCCGAAATTATTTGTCAGTGTAACGCCTCTATGAGCCCTCAAACCAAGATTGTACTGTTACAAAATATATTAGAGTTTTATTAGTTGAAAGAACTACATTTTGAGGTATCATACTTTTGTTACAAATAAGGAGAGAAAATACCCAAGACAACTATGGGCCAGGGAGCATCTTTTGCTCAACCATAAATCTATCTGTATGCAAATGTCTACCGCAATTATTTCGCGGTTGGGACTCCATTATGTGAAGTTCAAGAAAAAGGCTAACTCATAAACTGTGCAAATTTTGGATTGAAAGAAAAATCGTAATTCTTGTTCTTGTCCATAGCGACAAGCAGCCGTGGTAACATGGTTGCGAATACATACAAAATGATATGAGATGCACTAGCTACTCCAGTCTATGTTCATGACAAGAAGTTTGGCAGAGATTGTTGATTGGATATATTTATTAAAACTGTACACATGTATATCAGTTTTATGCTATATAATCAGTGTATCGGTATCATCGCATGCATGGTGTAGAACTGCATGGTTCCATAATTAAATCTTCCGCATGATGATATGCTATTATATGGTAGATTCTGTCTTGTAAAAAATAGACATATAAACAAATTAACAATTGTTCATCACATTATCTCGTAAATATTCTTGTAGAGGAAAGTTATTCGACTTGTAAATACATGTACTCGCGCACTCTATAATTTCAGCATTGTTTTATGATTGAATGTTAATATTTTCGCTGTTGTAGAATGAAACATTAAAACGCATGTATATCTGCTTTTAGAGTTCTTGTCGTACTTCGTCTGATAAATCATATTACATCACGTCAGAAGTCTATCAAACTACAGATGTGGCACTTGGTTAATGGGTCCAGCCCTGTAAGTGTGTATCTCGCTGACCATGCATGTAAAATTAGACATTATTAAAATTATTTACTTATTATTCGCGGCAACAAATTACCTACCTTGTTGTCCTGTTAAATTACCCGAAAAAAGGACCACAATGTTGCTTCCAGCAAACATTTTTCAGTTTTCACATTTTTCTTTGTCAAATATTCCAGGAAGAATCTAAATATTTAGGACAGCAATTACCATTCCTTCCGAGGATGGATAACAGCGGATTCCCCGTTTATCTCCGGTAGTTCATCTTCTGTATACAATAATGGTGTCGTCTAACCTTTAAAGAATGCAGCTGTTAGATTTAACGTTTGACCGGACTGCATCTTAGGCTTCGATCTGGAGCAGAACTAATATAAGCTTCCATACAAAGTTACAGTCGTTCGTTCCTACGTTGTGACTTTTTGACTGCGGCGAATGAAGGAGGCTTTTGGGGGGGGGGGAATATTTTTGGATGCTCGTATACGCCCGCTTTCGCCAGAAACTCTTCCGTTCTATGGGCTTTACTTCCGCCATCCTCAGTGTTGCCTCGTGCATGACGGTAACAACCGAAATACTTCATCTAATTGACTGACAACAAAGTCTTTTAAACCAATGGAATGGCATGAAATCAATTACTCCTGTTCAATTATCCCCATACCCAGTGTCCTCATTGTCTCCTTATTTAGTATAGAGTTATATGGAAGCTCCCAATTTAAGGCTTATCACATGGGAAACGGATACTAAAATCTGTCCATTTTAATTAGTCGTCTACTTTGGTGCTTGTTAAAAATCAATATAGTTAACTCTGCATAAATTTAGAACAAACTGAACTCTACAAAATGACTACGATTTCTCCATGATATCCATAATATATCACGCCTGAAATAACTTTGTAATTTTCTCCATATGAAACTTCAGTACAGTTGTTTCATGTACCGGGTCTCAATTACATAGGGAGACGTCATAATATATTAATGTCTACTTTCATTCACAAAGGTCATTGGTGCCGTATATAGTAATAACAGGCGGTCCGTGGAAGTGTCGCTTATACCCATGTCCAGTGAAGTTGCCGAGTGATAAACCGCACACACCTCTATGATCGTACACGGCATTGCTGACCAATGTGCTGGTAAACACGAATACATTATGACGTCTCCCTGTGGGATTGAGCTCAGGTACATGAAACAAATGTACTGGAGTTTTATATGGAGATAATTACAAAGTTATTCCAAGCGTGATATATTATCGATATCACGGAATAATGGTAGTCATTTTGTAGAGTTTAGTTTGTTCTACACAATGCAAAACAGAAAATTTATGCAGAGTTTACTACTTATTTCAGAGAAGATCCAAAGTAGACGACTAATTAAAATGGACAGACCATAAGTCTGCCAGATGACCTTCGATATCTATCATTATTCAGTTACAGACTTTGACACGGACAGTCCCTTTCCCGTTCAGGGAGAAACAACGTCGGGTAACAATTAGCTACAAACGGTTACTCCTGGAAAATCGACTGTGTCAATTATTCATGCGCAATTTATTATGCACTGCAGAATAAATATTTTGCACAATCCCCATTTAAACTCCATCACCCATCATGTTTTGAAGACATTTCTTGAAGAAATGATATTTCGTATGGCGACTGAGCATATATACATATTAAATGATTTTTGAGAGAGAAAGAATAAATTGGTCGTCAGCGGGATGAGAACCCACGACACCGGCTCCCAGGGACAATCCACGGGTGTAATACCTATGGGCCATCATAGCTCAGTCGGTAGAACATCGGCGCGTTGAGCCAGAGTCGTGGGTTCGGATCCCGCTGAGACCCGTGAATTGTCCCTGAGAGCCGAGGTCGTGGGTTCGAATCCCGCTGACGACCAATTTATTCTTTCTATATCAAAAATCATTTAATAAGACATTACCTGTTTTAAATCAATCGCTTCAGAAGCTCACCCGCATCAACACCAGTGTGAAATCAAATATCTTTGTAATGATTATGTTTGATAAGGACTGATCGACAAGGAAGATTACTCTTGCAAGGTGTTGGTTTGGAACGAGCAACAGACATAACTCCCAGCATACACATAGCGAAGTACCAGTCCGCAGCCAGCTGAGGCCCTCGGTGGTCAAGGCGCTTCGCTGGTGATCGCTAACCTCTTACCCTTTCCGCTGAACTGACACGGGTTCGAGCCCAGCTGCTGGAAGTTTGTCAGTTACTTGCCGACGGACGGGCGGACAGATTTTTTTGATGGTGTATTAAAAATAAGTTGGCTTCTCTGAATTTTGATCATCAGACTGCGACTATGAAAGATCATATGATATTAAATAAGTGGTCATATGACGAGCATTTATTTCTCCCGAAGCCCTGATTTAGGACAGTCAAACACTGTAGTGAGTCAGCGAGGGAGTTAGCGAAATAATCGTGACACCCAGGACGAAAGCACCATTTGTTAAAAAAAAAATTCTGTAGAACTTTCAGAAAATCATAAGCTCTAAAATATTTAATTATGTGGGAATCCGGTATGACATCATGATGGCGTCATTGTATCAAAACAGTCGCCCATCATATGAAGATTATCGTTTTTCATGGGGCCAAGTATCTGAAAAGTACACATTATAAGTAATATATTAAGTGCAAATATCTTAGCATTGGGGGTGATGACGTCACTTCCGCTACGAGGTCACATCCGATTTGAAGGTCAAAGGTTACTTCCTATCTCATGACATCCGGTGGTAATCTGTGCATGCGCAGTAAGCCAATAGTGGAAAAAGGGCATTTGAATGGACGCTTTGGGTCAGAGATGGACCATCCGTGGTCCAAATGGGCCGTCAAATTGAAGCGCTCGTAGGGCGACTAGGGTGGTATGTCGTGGGAATGCGGTCAGTCTGTGCATGCGCAGTCAGCGAATAGCAAAACAAGGAGCCAGAGGATTCTAATTCCCCCGCCGAAATGGCAGCAATATTTTTTTGGCATTGTTGGTCTCGGGGGATATACATGCGGGAGGCAACTGCTACTTCATAGGCGTTGGATGCGGAAGGGTCTTTCTGCCTTCCCAAGTTTTAAAATCAACTCAGAACGGTTGACTGAACGTTTTTTTGCTTCTGTAATATAGTTTCCACGCAGTGAAGCATGGAAATTATGTAACCGAGAAGCGACCCCAAGTGACATCTCAAGGCATATTACCTGGAAACCAAATTTTAAATTTGCCACCAGGTGTAGCCACCTGTAGGTGCAAGTGGGCGAAATGCAATCCCAAGGATCATCTCATGACATGGTGTATCAGCATACGAACTTTGGGAAGAATCTGAAAAGGGGTTATTGCCCGGAAACCAAATTTAGATTTGTATGCACAAGTGTACGAAACACAATCCCAA